>JNHY02000015.1:0-186275 GCA_001691755.2 Amanita polypyramis BW_CC | reverse complement strand
TAATAACAGACAACAGGGAGAGCAGAAGGGACAAAGAGAAGATGAAGAGGAATGGGTGTCAGTGTGGCAGGATGTACTAACTTTCGATGGATGATTTGGAAAGTGGACACCACCTCTTTGGGTGTGAGAGCTGTTCAGAAGTGATCTGGGTCGGGCACGAGGAGGTAGAGAAGGATGGGGACGACACGTAACTTCTATACTCTGAATTTCTATAGAATCCATCCATCATTCCGAGTTGTCCTCGTCCATTTCCATCGCATCTTCCTGCACCCTTCCACGATCCTCGAGCCACTTCCTGAACAGAACCTGACGCAGCTGACGTCCCATAGCAACAGCGACGGGGATTGGCACCGCGTTTCCAATTTGTCGGTGCATCTACGCGGCACAAATGCACCCCATTGTGCGAACAGGCGAGCACAATCAGCTTCATTCTCATTCATGACGAGATCGTGAGTACCCACCGTGATGACGTTCTTATCCAATGCTTCAAACACAAAGTGGTCGGGGAACCCTTGGGACCTGGCCAATTCCCGTACGGATATCATACGGCGGCACTAGTATTTTTGTACCTTGAGTATGTCTTGGGACCCTTTTTGGTACAAGACATCTTACATATGGGTGTAGGACCCTGCATTGTTTGGCTGTGGGATCCACGTTGGTAACCGTCGTAGGGAAATAACTCTTGCCATCGAGTCGACCATATAGACCTTAAACCTTGGTAAAGTGCAGCAGGGTGGGTTACAGAGAAGGTACACACCGGCACGGTAGTTATTCCGAGCAACCCATGATGTTGGATTTAATAGGTGCCATTCGAGGAGGTGAGGTTCAAGACCTAAGTACACTACATTCACTCGAAGTTCGGGAAGTCGATAGCTTAATACATACTCCGGTAATCCGCGTTCGCCCTCAACGGAATTGACACAACCCTGGGTGTTATCGAGTCAGTTTCGGAGAGGGTTTCACTATTAGACATGGCATACCGCTCAACCTTGGTCGGCGAAACACATTTCGTATACTGCTGCAAGTCGGTTGTCGGTCGTCGACGTGCTGCAACTTGATACCGTGTTTTAGGTTCGTGATGATAAGCCGGCCTCCGCTGGCTATATCCACAGCACGGCTTCGCTCCATCACAAACAAAGGCAGGGATAGTTCGTTCGCGTTCTATAAGCTCGCTTCTCCTTTGCGGCGTCAGGCTACTCGGGCGTGGATGTTTCCTGTTCAAATACCGAGTCAATAATGCGTTAGATCACAAGTATACAATTAACGGCCTACCAATCGAACCGGGGAAGATCGCTAATCGCGTCGTCAACCGTGATAGGCGGATGGAGTGCGACCCCACTTTCCACTTTAATCGGCTGTATGATATCTCCCTTTGGTGATTTGATCAGTAGGTGGTTGGTTTGTGGGAAATAGTGTGTGGGTTGTGGAAGAGGCGGTAGTGGGGTCCCATCAAGAGCCGCTATTAGGAAAAACCGAACACGACTTTGTGGCGTACCATAATGGGCTGCTTGTAGTAGGCCGAATCGTACTTGGTATCTAACCACTCTCGTCAGCGAACTAAGAGGGGGAAAATAGTAAATGTACCCTAAGTCAACCAATGCGCGAACGAGAATTTTTAGCCCTCCCATGGGAATACCCCCTTCCAATCGATGAACCGAGGCCTGTGTTGCATTCAAGGAGTAGCTCAGGAAACCTGGTACATTTTCAAAATATCCCATTTTTGGCCGATATGCATCCATGTACGACATTGCATTGAATATGAGATTAGTTTTTGGGTCATTTGCGAGTTTGAACATATTGAGGCCAGAATGCGATTGACTAGATAGTAAAAAATGTATAATATTCTTTCCTTAGATGCGATAGACTATACCAAGGAAACCCGGCCGTAATCATCTGAATATCACCTTGCCGCGGAGGATCTGGCATCGGTGTCTCTCCATCGTACAGTTGCTTCGGAATGTCGACCATCTGGTGTCCCTGTTGTTTCTTTATGGCGTAGCGAAGCATAATGTTCGCGCATTGATTGTACACGATCGTATCAGGCGAGTTGCGCCTGGTACTGTTGGTCAAGGTGGCGTCGACTGCAAAATATCCAATCACCTACATAAAAGTTTTCGCCGTGCTTGGTGACACCTCGATTGTGTGTGTGACTTTGAGTCCACTGAAACCCTCCTTCATACCCAGGCTGAATGCGCCGACTCCACCAAACAAGTCGAGGACGGCCATTGGCTCTGTGTCAGCGAGGAACTTACGGAGCAACTTGCGCTGTTCAAGCTTCTCTTTGCAACAAGTTGAACAAACAATAAAATTATCGCAGTCTATTCGCATCCTTTCCTCCCAAGAATTTATTGTCATTGACGGAAAAGCATACTCGATGAAAAAGTGGTCCGGCGATTCATCGAGCCACTCTCCAAGATCTGGGATTGATTCGATAGGAAATGCATATACAACGTGCACAAGGTCTCTCGCCGGAACTAGCACCTTGTCGTCGGTAAGGAATACGTGACGCTTAAAAATGTGTGAGAGATGCACAAAGAAGTCACCACAAGCACCTACTTCATCCCGCACGACGTTGTCAGGAAGGATATCGTCTAATGACCCTATTCTTCCGACTTGCTTCACTCTCACAGTGTCCACGCCAACTTCAACGATGTATCCAATATCTCCAGGACCTTTCTCAGCTCTGTACAAGACGAAGTCATAGAGGTGGAAATTGTAATCTCCATACGCGACACCGTTCTGGGCACCATCTTCACGAAGTGTACGAGGCTCAACTGTTTGATCACGCTGCTCGGACAATACGCATACAGAGCAGTTTTCCGGCGGTTGATGGTCTGCTACCATACGGGAACGATGGACGTCAATTGAAAATAGTGCGGCAGTTTCTTTATCGTGATTGAATCTATAGAAACTGGTCAGTAGTGACTTCGGAGTGATTAAAATGTTACTGTACTTGTAGAAATATTCACTCGGACCAGTTGGTACGTTCTCGGGTCTCTCATGAACGACGACTTTACCGACAATCGACTGCATTTTGATGTGTCCACACAAATCGTTCAGGAAGAGCTCTTGCGGATGTGCTAGCTCTTCTAAAAAGATTTGCGAGCCGTGTTCAAGCCATTGGACGTGCACTTCATGATCTTGCGGCATTAAATATATAATCCGGGCGAACCTGAAGTATATAAGTAAGTATCAATAAGTGAAGCACACACAAGTACCAGAAATAATCCGGTATTTTCCCTGTTCTTGGCACATTATTTTCCTCTGGCAGCTCTTCGGGCGCGATTGGAACGAGAATGAAGTCACCAGCCTGCAATTTACCGTCAATCATCAACTGAGCGCGTAAATTTCTACTTACGCTATAGACTTTTCCGTCGATCGTCACGAGATGAACATAATCTGATCCAGGTCCGATGCGATCTTCTTTTCTCCAATCGATATTCTTCTTCTCAACACGCGCTTTTTTAATCAACGAACACAGCTCAATATACGCCTTCCGCTTTAGAGCTTCTACACGTATCTTGTCTTTAGGGGGGGGTCGAGCACCAACGACTTGTAGTTCCTCTCTCACTAAACCCTGAATCAATTCTGCAATACGAGGAGTAACATGGGTCACATTCTGGTTCTCAGCCTTCAAGACCTCTGAATCAAGGTTACCCCGGAATGCTCGGTTGTTGGGTGGCAGACGATTGCGTGCCTGCGTCAAGTTAGGCAATCCGGCTCGTGCCCGTGGTCTGTATTTCGACTCTGGAGGCGCTTTTCGTATAATTTGCTCCACAACTGGGACGGACTTCAGTTGCGGATGTTCTGGTATCTCCTCTATTATATTTCGGAGCTCTGCTGCCTGAGAAGATATTGTTAGTCTGATTCTTCCGTGCCAATGTGCAATACTTACAGCATCCCACATATCTTCCTCCTGGCAAGTTCGGCCAAAGATATCAACCATGTTTTTGTACCGCTCTATGAACGAAGCATAAGAGTAACCTGGGCGCCGGAGAGCAGCAGATATGACCAATTGCGAGACCCGCTGAGGTATATAGAACATCTTATACGTGGATTCGTATTCTTTTGAGGGAGTTTTGAGCATATACCACCCGTACTCCGTTTCGATGTAGAATGGGCTGCCATATAGTCAATATATAATCCAGGAAACTTTCCCTCGCACTTACTCGTTCTCTAACTTATAATTCACTGAATACCTCAAAATTGCACCCAGCCGAACGTACACTTTTCCCTCGTCCTCGTCTTCCCAATCCTCTTGCCCCACATCTGGGTTGACGAAATATGCAGTGACCCACCCCGCGCCCTCAAAATGTCGATCTATACCATCGGCCTCCTCAATTGAAGCGAGTGATACCATCTCATTTCGGTGACACGGATCGAAGATGGAAAAATCTGTCAAGACACGGATCGGTTTCTCGTCCTCTTCAAGCGGATCCTCTTCTGGATTCTCGCCAGGAACGACCAAATCCTTCGTCTCTCTCTGTTCATCGGGCCGAGACACATAAAACGAAACTAAGGGAGTTCAGAGAATGATTTCGTACTTTCGTACGACGAATTATGGCTCACCTAGCGGCAACTGTCTCTGCTTTTGCGGCTATAGATAATAATGTGTCATCGAATTCTGTCACGGAGTGAGAACTTACACGCCCGCTTGTCTCAAGACTTTCGCCTCGTCTTTTGATGGTGGATGGACCAACCGGAGGGCGTGCAGATGGAATCGGCTGCTCGGGTGGTGCCTCGTCTGGGAACGATACTTCGAATGCACTAGGCCGACGTGGTGCCATTTTTTTCAACTATAGAACGGATTTCGTTTCAAGCTTTCGCACTTTTCCGATCCGAAGCGCTCAGAAAGCCGCCTAAAACTGTTGCGTGTGTCCATGATGCGAATGCTGCGGTTATAAGACTTCTGGCATGTGATCGGAATCGGAAAAGACTGATGCTCCTCTCATGTCAGAATCACCCGCGGGCGCAATGAGAACTAGAGGTATTCTAAGATTGAAATATTATCGAATACACCGGAGGTTATTTACACGGAACTACAACTTCGTACACGATAACGACAAGTGATCGGGAATGCGGGATGGACTACAATGGAGGAGTGTCTGAACAAGGGTAACTCAAGCCTGGGAAGGGAACAATATGAATGATACAGCCTGTCACCGGATGCAAAAGGGCACCTGGCATCATGAGAATGTCGTAGGGACAAAAAGATGGCCTACCACTGTGCACAACTAAACGACAGGCATATACTGCTGCCCATGCAACGCCCCTTGGCTATACATGTCTTCAGTGGGTATATCAGTAGCTTGATGGAAGTCTGTAATCGGCTACTACGCATGACGATTGAGTCAAAGTAGAGCGACCTTACCTAGTATTTCTCCGTACATCATCACTTTCCAGGTGTCAACAGGGAGATCGGCATCGTTAAAGCTCCAATCAAACTTCTCCAATGCGACTGGCTCGTCTGTTGGATCATGATACGGGGCAACGTATGAGTGGGCCAGTGATTCAGTGGCATCTATGCGTTTCCTTGGGTCAAACACAAGCATACGCTCAAGCAGGTCCAGCGCTAAATCCAAGTTTCAACAAGAGACTAGACGAACACGGGAAGACAACACACCATCCGGGTCAGAAGTGCGTAATTTCTGGCTGAATGGTACACGATTGCGCTTTGGAAGGCTGCGTACGAATCGTAGGGTCTAAGAAAAAGTAGGTCACCAACTATCAGGACAAACATTGCAATAAACAACTTCGATGACCTACATTTTCGCTACAGATAGTTTCAATGACATCGTCAGGTGGTGTACCCAGCAGTTCAGTGATGATGGAAAACTGATTCACGTCTAAGGGTTTAAGCTTGTAAGCGACATGAAACGCCTTGAATAAGCGCGTAGACCTACGGTCTTTTCCAGGAAATAGTGGCTTGCCCTCTAGCATTTCGGCGAAAATGCATCCTGTACTCCAAATGTCGACAGCAACGTCATACTTCTGCCAGGTGAGCATAATCTCCGGGGCACGATAATATCGTGTTGACACATATCCTGTCATTTGTGGATCTTGAATTCGCGCCAAACCAAAATCGCAGATCTACCCCCTAGTAAGTAAACCGTATCACTGAGCTAGAATAAAGGATACCTTTAGATCACAGTTCTCATTCACAAGAATGTTGCTCGGTTTCTATGTGGTATTCAGGACGGAGGAAAATCTATGGTAAATGCGCGTACCAAATCCCGATGTACGACGCCTGCGGAATGCACATATTTGAGACCACGCTGCGTAGATTATACATTAGAAGATCAACGAAGGTTCGGTGGTATTGATGCGCACGAGAATTTGATAAAGGAAGTACTGGATGAATTGTTTCTCCAACGGCCTCGACGTCAGAAGGCGATGTAAATCCGTCCCAAGAAGCTCAGTCACAAAATACCTAACAAACAGTCGCAATCAGAGTACATGAGTTTTAAAGCGATAGCAACGGACAAATCTTCTAGTGGTGCTATGAATACATCTTTAAGGCCAATAATCTAAACATTCGCATATAAGTCGGGAAAAACGTGTCGGGAGCGAAAAGGGCGCACGTTTTCATGTTGTATATGCTTTAGCAGCTTCAACTCACGATATGTCCGTTTACTCAAAACGGGCGTGCTGAATGGCTTCATGATTTTCTTAATCGCAACAGCCTGTCCCGTTAGTTGATCCTTTGCCGAGCTAGATGAAGTAAAAATATGAGCCCGAAGATGTACTGGCGACAGTTGTATGAACAGACCATACAAGCCCGAAAGCGCCTAGAGGCAACGGTTAAGTTGTGCGTTGCTCGGAAACAAAGTAAAGGAAGCTCACCCATTCCAACCGGCTGAAGATCGACATAACGCGTTGTGACCTACGAGGAGCCATGGGATCAGATATGGTTGGCGGTGATAGACAAAGCAGCGCGACCTCGAAGGATGTTCCAAATATGCTCAGCTTTACAAAGGACATTGAATCAGACTTGTAGAAGTCGTGGGGAGGGGATGCAAAGGGCATGGGAGGTATAAAAGCGTGTGTTCGTGCAAGTCGCTCCTATCTAGATCATAAACCCGTCGTGCTTACGTATGACGTAGTACTAGCTTCTAATGCTGACTGTCAGGGCCTCTGCCTTTGCCCGCTCGTTTGTGCGCTTTCCCTCACGCGTGTCCATGTCGTCATCTGCTCACGTCCCACACAGGCCTTCAATGCACGTAGATATGCCTCTTCTGCGTCCTCCGCACCCAAGCAATCCGCCAATTGGCCGGTCTATATACTCGGTGTAGGCACAGCTGGCATTGGTGGTTATTGGTATCTTGAATCCAAGTCAAAGCACTCAGAAACGAAGCAAGAAAAAAGCCCTTTTGACCCAGAAAAATTCGTTGACTTTACCTTGAAACGGGTTGTTCCGTATAACCATAACACTGCCAAGTACGTCTTCAAGGCACCACAGGTTTGAATGACGCTGAGTTTCCCAATGTAACGTACAGATATATATTCGAACTTCCGGACAACCAGGCGTCCCTTTTGCCTGTCGCCTCATGCTTGGTGGTTCGGTCTTCTGACCCCGAAGCGCTGAAAGATGCCAATGGCAAACCTGTCATCCGTCCTTATACACCAATTTCGCCTCCTGATCTCAAAGGAGAACTTGTCCTCCTGATTAAGCAATATGAAAACGGCAAGGGGTCCAAGTACATCCATTCTCTCAAGGTTAGTTGCTCCTGATAACATCCATCACAACTGACATCATCACCTTCTTTTCAGGAAGGAGAAACGCTTGCCATTAAGGGTCCTATTTCAAAATTTCCTTACAAAGGTATGCAGCCTTTCCTGCAAAAGAAAGGGAAGATCTCATCACATTTGGATGCTCACAGTCAATGAGTTTGATGAAGTCGTTTTGATTGGTGGTGGCACGGGCATGTGAGTACCCTGGTGTGTAGACTTCCCCAATCAAGTTAATGTTATTGTTTTCAGAACTCCACTCTATCAAGTTCTGGAGCATGCCCTCGCCGACAAGTCCAACAAGACGAAGTTCAAACTTCTCTTTTCGAACATTACCGAGAAAGACATACTTCTTCGCGAAGAGCTCGATGATTTGAAGATGAAATATCCGAAAACTTTCGACATTGTCTATCTTGTCGACGCCCCTGGACAGAATTGGACTGGTATGTTCACCGTACAACCTATGGTTCTCGCCCAAAACTGAAAATGTTTTAGGGCCTTCTGGTTACATAACAGGGGAAATAATCAAGCAGCATGCTGCGCCGCCTTCGCTTGGTGACAAGCTCAAGATTTTCGTCTGTGGTGCGTCATTTGCATAATCTGGATCTTGGTCCTAATAAAAAACAAAACGTCCCAGGTCCCCCGGGCCAAGTTGCCGCCATAGCTGGAAAGAAGAATGGAGGAAAACAGGGCGAACTAGGCGGAGTTTTGAAAGCGCTAGGTTACAGTGAAAACCAGGTCTGCTCCTTGTCTAATATTGCCTCTACACCACTGACAACAGGCGTTTAACTCCCCTCCAGGTCTTCAAATTCTAGATAATAGTGTACTTCATGTATCTCCGTAGAAGACGATCTAGACGTTGCATTCCATCAACTGCGCAATGACGTCAGCACGACCAGTGAGGCATATGGGGCTTGGTGTCAGTAAACTTTGATATTTCGTGGGTTGATTTGGTTAGAACTCTATCGGCCCATCGTGGATGGGCGCATGATCTGGGGACGATGCTTTCACGCGAACCTATGCATATGGCATACGCAAACCCCATGGTCCGATAAAGGCTATTGGTCTCGGTTCGTAGTGTGTCCGCTCGAGCCGGGATCGGAACCTGGGAGTAATGAACCAGAAGGTGGGTGGGTAAACGACAGATTCCAGGCAGGCGGTTACTTAATTAAGGTCATTGACCAAACAATGCTCGCGGACTGTCAAGCCCACGACCACGTTCGATACTGAACCAGCTTAGCAAACGGAGACATCGAGTTTCTGGGTGAAGTTACTTGTTGGAGTGTATACAGCCTCCAAGGCTCTCGAGAAGACCCGGATCACCAAGCTGCGGAATGTGCAAGCGTCCAAGGCAGCTGAGCGCTCCTCCAAGCCGTCCATGAAAGGCAAAGGGAGGGCCTAGTCATCACCCCGTTTCGCCGCACACCTTTGGCTGCCCATCACAGCCCCTTCGATTTTTAGCCTCCATCCGGCCCTCTGTTTCGTAGCGTAGTCTTGCCTCACTAGGCCTTTGCAACTAGTCCCTTTTGAAAGTGCCTGGGTTCCCCCAGGCCTCCCGTATTTTCATCACCCGCGTACTTAGATGTTTTTATGAACCCATTTTATTCAATATACGCGTTTTGATTTTATTTTTAAAAAAAAGTGGGTGCAGCCGGGGTCGAGCACCGTCGACCTTGGATGAACCATCCGACTGCTGGGCGTTCCTGAAGTCTAGCGTTACAGTCGGATGTAGACACAAATTTGTCCACGATCATCGCACTTGGATGGCGTCCTCATTCTCGGTGTTGTTTGTAGCATAAATAGCCTGCCGTGTATGAAGTGAACCCACTAATGCAAATGTTCGACTTTCGATCTTTGTCGTTGTGGGCTACCGACCTACTTTATCTATTCCTATAAAATTACTGCACAAGAAAGTCTACGAAACCCTTGAGATGGCTGGAGTTCCTTGGATATGACTAGATTGGACAAATCTCCATCACGAAGAACGGGAATGAGATTGAAGACTATGATGCACGCAACGGAGGGTAAGTTGATTTGGTGGATACTGGGGTCACACAGCTTATAATTTGTTGTAACTGAACCATCTTGGCTTGGTCCAAGTGCAGTGGACAACAGAGCATCATCAGTATCACCTTTGTGATCTTTATCAGGAAGTTAGAAAGATTTAGACAAGAACTATTGAACCGTGATGGAACATTTGTTCTGACTGGACTTTCTGACAGACTTTGTAATGGCTGCCATTTCATTCCTCATGCAAAAGGGAGTCAGATAGACTCTAAAGTATTTGACCATACCACTCCAACCACCACCAACCAGTTGTGCCACAATTCACCATTTCAACACGAGAGGCATGCTAGATCCTTCGCGTACCTGAAAATTCGGACATACCTCAGCCGGCGAATCTGGACACTTGGGGTGTTCCCGAATTTGTAGAATTTATGAGGGAAGCAACGAGGAATATTAACTGCAACAACGAAAATAACGACGGTGACAATGCTGACCCAGACAGGCAAACTTAAAGACCAGGTCCTAAGAAGTAAGGCCGGAATCGAGGTGGGAAGCTCAACAAGGTACAAAGAAAACAGGGGAGGAGTGCTGAGTGGTCTACTAGGCGATCTGAAGCCGTGCGGGATACCTGACATCGGTGATCATTGTGGAAAAGCCATTCGAAGTCTGAAAGTTTGCGTCAAGAATCCAAAATCGGGAATTAATGTGTGGCTAAAATCGGTAGAGTAGGGATGGATCAGGTTGCAGTCTCGATTGCAGACAAGGAGGCGATGGTTCTAGTTCAAGAAGCTGTTGTTATGTTTGTACATCATCAGACGCACCAAGGGTAGTTGTATTCACGGGCCCGTCTCAATAATAAGAAAGCTGATTTGCGGCGGATATTATCAGTGTACAAGTACATTGTGCCAGAAACTCCGTGGCGGGTTTTCTAACGTGACAACGTTCTTTCCGGCCAGAGCGCACACGCGGTAACAGCTTGTACACTCTTCACTATCCTGTCTCGACATTCTCATGGACTCATAAAGAACTGCACCGAGATGAGGTACGGGAGACCAAGCATTAAGATGATTGGCGTCGAGTGGGAGGCGATACAATACATATGCGCAAACACTCCCCTGCCTATGCAAACCTTCCGGGCCTCTCCTTGGGTCAGCTATAACGCCCAACCATCTCAGTCAACCCATACAATGGATGAAGATGTCGAGATGGATGCCCCCCAAATCTCCATCCTTAGAGAAGAAGAATCTCCTCCACCTCAGCGCAAAACTGCCAGCTCACGCAAGTCGAAGCCAACTCCTAAAGCCAAGACGGGGGAATTTCCCTTCTTACCACGCCCTCGTAAAGAGTCCATCTCAGACGACGAGTATGATGAACCAGAGGAAGAAGAGGACCAGCTCATTGACGATGATGATGACGAATTGAATAAACCTACACCGACACAAACACCAGTCAAACCGACCGAAGCAGGTCAGAAACGTAAAGCACCTAGCAAACGGAAGCCTCGTAAGGCTGAGAAGAAGATAGAAGAAGACAAGAAGGCGAAGGAGAAACAGCCGCTACAGGTGATCTCACAAACGAACATCGGAGTGCCCGAGACAGAACCTCCACAGCCAGACATTACGGGAGATGCTGCTGTTGTTGATGTTGCGCATGACAACGTAACCCAGGATATGCCTATAGAGCCATCACCTATCCCAAAGCCGCCAGCGCCTTCGAAGAAAAAAGCAACCCCTCGTAAACCACCAGCCGCTCCACGTCAGCGGGCGAAGCTTACAAAGTAGGGTGCGTTCATTTTCAAAAGTTGGATCTATTAAATTGGTTGTACAGCGAGAAGGAGAAGCTAAAGATTACCATTCGACACGTGCCTCAACTTGAAGACATGGACGTAGCCAGCGAGGGTGGTTGGTCTCAGTCGTATCTAATTAGTGACTACACTGACAAATGTCTTAGGCCATACGGGCACTGCAGCATCTTCCCCTATAGCCACGCACATCGAACCAATTGACCCATATGACTTAGATTTAGACCGTCCAGCGCCAACATCATCTATACCTGCTCCGGAGGAACCACTATCATTGGAAAATGTACCAATTCCGATATACCCCTTACCTACAAAACCGTTCCCTGTTCAACCTCCGTCGAAGATGAACACTGGTGCGGCTCCTACCATACCTCTTGATAAATCTGGCAAAAAGGTGCGTCACTGGCGCGTGGCTCGTCGTGAAATACGCGGTATTGCTGGAGGTCGGTGGTTCGCGCGCACATGGGTGGGCGAGAAGGAATCACAGTTCGCAGCCCACATAGCAGCCGTTGGGAAGGAAGGTGATGACAGGCCCAAGGGGTCGTCCGCCTCTGCACCTGTCGCAGGGAAAGGGTCTACGAAGACGAAGGGGTCAAAGAATGCCTCGTTAGTCGCTTCGGCGTCGGCATCTGCTGCGCCGTCGCGTGATGCTTCATTGGGTCCTGATGTACCCGTTTCCATAAGTACGGTACGTGCTCCGACCAAGATGCGGATGGCACATGGTCCGAGCGAATATGTCGACTAGCATTGGCTTTTTATCAGGGTATCTAAATATTGCATATGGATGTATTGTATAGTTACAATAGTTTTTGTAGTGGGAATGGACACTATCCTAGGCGTGACGGTCTGATTATGGGTGTGACGGTTATCGAGCGAGACACATCGCAGTCCGCGTAGCACTGTGCTTATCCTCGCTTACCTTACCATGTCACTTAATTCTCTGGCTCTATCAGGCGCTGAGGTAGCAACAGGAGAATCGTCGAAAAGAGGCTCGGCATGGCTCACGACCAAGACAAATGAACGCGGTCTGCGTTATTCTTCGTGTTGATTCGCATTGGAAGGACTAATTAGACGATTTATAGTTATTACTCTGCAAGCCTACGCGTCTGACCCAAAGTACAAGAAGTATACTCAACAAGTGGAGAAATGTCTCAACTCGTTTGATAACGTACAAGAATGGGCGGATTGTATTTCGTTCTTGAAGCAATTGCTCAAGGTGCGTTTTCTAAGTGTCGGTCTATCTATCGGAATGGTGGTGATGAACACGGACAGTTACTCTTTACATGTTTTGGTTTTTATCTTTTGCTCTATTTTATGCCATGCCAACTGTAGGCACTGCAAGCATATATGCAATTCAAGGAGATACCACGCAAACTTATTGTAGCCAAGAGACTGGCACAATGCCTGAATCCGGCCCTGCCCACCGGTGTCCATCAACGTGCGCTGGATGTCTATGCGCATATATTAGCTGTCCTCGGGGTGCGTACACATAACTTTTGAAACTGAGTACCAAATTGAAGATGTGCATAACTTCTCGTAGTCAGAAGGCTTAAAACAAGATTTAGCGCTATGGTCTGCAGGCCTTTTCCCGTTTTTCGAATATGCTGCCACGTCAGTCAAGGTATGTCTTTTCTTTTGATCTGTGTTTTGGATGGAACGAGCTCAAGTTGATATTCACAAACAGCCAACATTACTCAACCTCTATGATGCCCACTATTTGCCTATACAGAGTGGGCTTCGACCAATTATGAAATCTTTCATATTAGCACTGCTACCGGGATTGGAAGAAGAAGCAGGGGAGTTCTTTGAAAAAGTGAGTTTCATGTTAGCGTCGCGGATGCATCATGGTGACAACTCGGCGACCAGGTTATGAGCTTGCTTGATCGCCTCTCTGGGACGGTATCCCCATCATTCTTTATCCAAAACATATGGCTCGTCATGCTCACCACTCCCTCTGCACGAGGGACTTCGTTGAACTTCCTTTCGCGCCGTCTCCCGAAGATGCACGCGGACGAAGGTGGGCCCATCACCCTGCAGTGGGATTTCTCCTGATAACGGCTTCCATTCCGACGAGTTAGATATCACGGCTATCGTTGGACGAGATATTGGCCTTATGATACGGGCGTTCGCTGCAGCATTAGAAGACGAAAATCTTCTTGTGCGCCGGAGCGCTCTCGACTTGCTATTACAGACCATACGTGTTGATAGCATTGCAATTCGGAAAGCCCATGCAAATGACCAGGCTATCTTAATGCGTGCCGCTACCGGAGTGGTACTTCGGCGTGATTTGTCACTGAACAGAAGACTGTATAGCTGGCTATTAGGTCCCGAGGAAAAGAGCGAGCATCAAATCGCGTATCTCAAAACCCATGCGTTAAAGTTGTTGAGTACCACTTTGAAGGTGGGTATTTATCTAAGGGTCGAGCCCGTAGCTGATTTTGGTCAGAATGAAATGTTCAATCCATCTGGAGAATATTCTGAGAATCGGCCGTTCAAGATTTTCATTTCATTATTGGACAAGTGGGAGATTGGTGGATCATTAACCGAAGTGCTGGTCTATGATGCTTTCAAAGCGATTAAACAATACACGGAGAGACCACTAGAAGGCACAGAAGATGTATGACCAGAGTCAGTATTTACCATTTCACCGAAACTAATCTGGACATAGATGATGATGACAGCAAGTACCCTCTACGATGCTGTAGAGCCACATATAGTATGGAAACAGCTGCTGATGTCCATTTCGGATGACCTTGTGGGTGGTGGCACGAACCCCGAAGCGGTTCAGATGGCCGAGTTCGTTCTGAGATCCTTCTTCCAAGACGATGAGATCAGCACAGTACATCTTCCAATTGTATATGCTGGAATTGCGGATTTGATTGACGTGAGTGTATTGACCTTAAGGAGGATCCCTGGCTTATGATCCGTTTAAGTGGCTGATAAACCGAAACCCTGCCATTGCATCATCTCGGACAATGAAAGAATGTTTTATATTACTCGACGAGCTGCAGAAATTAGTCCCGCATGCCGCACTTTTGGGACGACCTAAACTACCTCATGGTAACAGGTCTTCCCAAGATACCGCAAGCATTCGATCTTACCACTTTACATGCGAATTCTACGATATAAGACCAGTAGCTACAACAACTGATGCTGCACTTTCTATTATCCCATTTTCCTCTATATTCAACAACTTCACTTCTATCAGCCTCAGATGTGCTCAGAAGCTAGTTGAAAAGGCTACAAGTCCAGAAATATTGAGAGAAGTCTTGTCACGGACATTATCGCTCGTGAACAGTCTCGTAGCTAGACCTGATTCACCGATCTCAGTGACTTGGGAGCCGCAAGAATGGCTGTCGTCCATCTTATCGAGCTTTGGTTCAGACGTAAGTGTTAGATAGACAGGATATGAATGTCTGGTTTAATATGTCAACTGACATCAGGCTATTACCTTCCCCGCCGTCGATAGCGCTGTAACATTGATTGTTGCTTTGCACCGTTGCCAATTCCTTAAGCCAGAGCTCAACATCAACGACCGCGGAACGATGAACAAGACGGTCAATAAACTGCTACATTATCTCAACCCCTCGTTTTCTGTCTACCATGTCCGTGCTGTAAATCTGATTTGGTCTCTGCAAGAAGTGGCAATAAGGCCCCATGTTGAATCCATCCTGGCGCAGACTCTAACTTCACCAGAGTCACATGGTGTAGTTGAAGCTTATGAAGCCTTTGGCGTTCTCTGGAGGCTGAGTGGTATTGATCCCTAGGTTTGTCCGTTGAAGTGATGCTAATCCGTTTGAAACTGCGCAGATGACAGTTTACTACCAGGCTTTAAATTAAAGATTCCCATGATGGTTGTTTTAGATAGCCTGAAAAGTGACGACCCAAGTTTGCGACGTACGGGTGAAACATGGATGCGATGCAATCTCAAATCCTACCTACGGTATACCGGGCGTCCTTTTAGCAAAATGCATTTCTGACAGATCTCTGACTAGGATTCTTGATCCTATACTGTATGAACTTCTGGACCCCTTGACAAGACGTACAGCTGCGACAGTCACGGTCAAAGGCAGACACATTCCTGGGTTTTATTATGAACGACCGTTTGACCAGCGGTATACGAACTACCTATTGGACACGCTTCTCTCCATAATACGATTCGGGGGACAAGGTTTCATCAAGACCACTAGATCTGCTTCGATAAAGCGGTCCTATCATGCTGGTTTAGTTCAAAGGGTTGATTCTGGTGTGTCTAGCTCGGCGTATTATTTAGACACACCTTATCATTTCTGTAGGCGGCATTGCAATTTCGGATCCAAGCTACCTCGATGTGCTCACCGAACTTCTCCTACGGTGCACTCCATTCTAATACTATGAGTTCCGACCTCCTGACTAGGAGCCCTTTCGCAGATACATCCGTTCTGAACCCAAATCAACGTTGAAAGCGACCATGCAATCTTTCAATGTTACGACTCAGGCAACAGCTGTTGATATTTTACAGGTTATCGTTGCCCGTGGGGACGTGGAGCCCATAATTATTGAGGCTGTTGAAGCCGTCGTCATTGGAAAACTCTTTTTCTGTATTCACGCGGGCCAACTCGACCTGCAAAACAAATTGCTACATCTTCTACACTCCTTGATCTCAAATTATGTAGACCACGACAGATTCGCTGCTGGGAAGCACAAAGAAGACGATGGCGTCATTGACCGAACCGGATCGCAGGAAAAAGTACATGAAATTGTAACCCGCGGCTATACTGCACATTCATTGCTGGTGCAGACACTAACTGATGGTATTGCTGTCCACACCAACAGGCCAATATTACAGCATTGGATGGACTTTATCCTCACTGCGGTGCCACAGTTTCAGCCTGCGCTCCAGGCCGTTGTTACACCGCTGAATGGCTGCTTGTGTCACCAATTGATGTTATCATTGGACGATTTGCTCAACGCCTCATCTAGAAAGCAGGACTATGCTCTAGACATATGTGTAGCTACTACGGATGCCGAGCTCATCATGTTTCTTAACGGACTCGAACGTTTTGTTCTGTTAGGCCTTACAACCAACACTGAAAGCAACATCCCGGAAGAGGAAAGTGCATCAGCAGAAAAACCAACATCGGAACCTGCGGGTCTCTTGGGGATTGTTACCAATGTTTTTAGTACGGATACCAGTCAGGCGACGGCAGATGAACAGCTCACTGTGCGACACTTTTACATAACTTTGTCATGAACTATTTGTGACAACTCCATTTGCAGTCCCGTTCTCCCGGTTACAAGTCACTTGACGATGGCATCCGAACGCTATATGCTGTTTGGGGGTCGCTCGTCTGGGACATACCAGCGTCTTACTCGTCTACGGATGAATCATTATCATTGATATATAGTCGCACAAGATTAAGGTGCCGCCGAGTTCTCGAACATCTATTCCGAGCGCAATCCGCGGAGGTGCTAGAATCAGTCATTCATTGTTGGAGTCAAGACCCATCGGTAAGCATCGCCCTTTGACTAGACAGAGAAAGTAACCCACGCGATTAGCCCCCACGGATACATCCGGATACACCCTTTGAGCTGGTCGACGTCTTAATTGCCAGTGCTCAAAGTGCTGTGCACATGATCTGTGAAAGTGTAATGGCCAGAGTCAACCCACCTGAGAAAACGAGAAAGCAAGCCCTTAATCCCAACCTGTCCGTAGCTACACTTTCGATCCTCACTTCTCCTACTGATCTGCTTGTAGCTCAGAAGTAAACTTGTTTAAGTTCCTTGAGCGGTATTTACAACGGCTCGAGGGACCCGTGGCTCTGCAGGTCTGGGGTCGTTTTCTACAGTTAGTGAAAGACTTGACAGGCGGAACTCGGGAGTTTAAAGTCCAGAACTATCTAGCTCTGAGGTAGGCGGGCAGCATAATGAGAAAAGGTTGGTGCTAATTCCCCAAAAGGTGCTTAGTTGTGTTGGCAGATAAAGTGACACAGACGACAGCAATAGAGGATCGACGCCTCAAGAAAGAGTTGCAGGCACGCTCTTCTCTGAAAATGACAATTAAATTGCTGATTTTTGTCGCTCAGGATAACTTTGGAAAGTTACTCGACTCTTGTGTGACGTTCGTCGGCCGATCATTTGACCAAGGTTCGTGGATACGTCGTTCGACGAAGGAGACGTTGGTATCGAATGAAAGAGAGTCACCAGCGCCTCGAACAGGTATGTCTCTCGTACCAACATGTCTGAGTCCCATTGACCTTTGGGCAGATAGCAAGGCCGACGAGAAGAGTGATATACCTCCTCAAGAACCTCGAGGGCCAGTGTCCGCTGAGCTCGTACCACAAGTCAGTATTCCTTCTTTTAAAAAGCTGCAATGCAGTCTGGGATACTAAATACATTCACTAAAGGTCATGCAATTCTTAGCGTCTACTGCTCTGCCGCGGCTGCGTAAATGCCTGACGGACAACGACAAAGTGGTTGCTGCCTGCAGTAATGTCGTATACTATATAGTGAGCCCTAGTCTTAAAGGCAAGACCAGGTGGGTTGGAAGCCGCATTACTTGAGATTCGCAGGCTGACCATTGTAGGCCATTGGATGTTGATGATATTACAGCCTCAATCGTGCAAGAAATGGCTCGTATTCCTGTAGCACTCAAAGCATGGAAAACTCCTGTCATCGACTTACTTAACGATAACAGACTCTTCAACTCGACTCCAAACGAGGGTCTGAAATGGAAACCGATCGTGAAATTGCTGTTCGAGGCTGACAAAGCTATCTTTTCGGAAGTTTTGTGTAAATCTAGAGTATTCCCTTTTCTAGTGCAATTGACTGAACGTATCAAATTATAGCAAAAGTGGCTACGGCTCCTTCAGCTAACATCTTTGCGAACCGGGAGTATGAGATGCTACTGAGGTCCCTAAATGTTCGCCGATTGTCATTCATTCTGTTTGCAGGAGATAAGAATCACTTTTTGACACAACTGCCAACGATAATCGAGAAACTGGTAGAAGTTCTACGAACTGCACCGCTGCCTGTTGTACAGAGCGAGGTGTTCTTGTGTATTCGCACACTGTTGTGCCGATTGTCGCGGCATAATTTGACTGGGTTTTGGCCTGTGGTGCTTACGGAACTGGTATGTCACATCCAATGACTTGCGTAGACACAGGCTCACTACTCTTTACAAGTACCGAATTTTTGAACAAGCCGTAATGTCTATGCCTTCCGACAGTTCCGAAGATTTGCAGTTGATCCTTGCGGGGTGTAAATGTCTAGACTTGCTTATTACCTTGCAGACCGAGGAATTCCAAATGTAGGAATAAAGCTTTATTCCCCAACCATTAATGGGGCTGACTTACTGATAGACATCAATGGATCTTTATTACTGATACGGTAGACGCGGTCTATCGGCCTGACAATTGGTATCCGGAGGCAATGATGGAACAGCTTGCTGAACTTGTTGGCAGTCTGCCCGTTGTAGTATGTCGCGTTACAAGACGTAGAGTTCCGTGGCTGACACCCATCAGGATGTATCGACGGTCGACCAAGGAAATTCACATCACTATACTGACCAACAGACGCTTCGGCGACCACTTCTCAACTCGATCAGACAAATCGAGAGCATGCGCGATCTAGTGCACTTTTTCTCCAACATCAGTATATCATCTTATGAGAGCATGTATGCAAGCAGCGGGAACATCGACTGGGAGGCAGTCGAGAGTGGAATTATGGAGGATATGTTCGACGGTCGGTAGTATCATAGATTATCTTCTCTTTTTTCTTGACTTTCGTTGTTACCATATGTAGCTTAATTATTTTCCACGCAAATTACTTGTGCATGATTAAATGCTGGTGTGTAAAGATGTAATATGGTTGCTGAGATTGCTCGATGACAACAGACTTCGACAACACCAAGAATCGAGGGGGTAACCAGCAAAAGATGGTATGGGTAACATGGATAAATAACGTCGGAAACTGTCCTCAGAAATCACCCCAATTTCGACGGAACTTGTACTGCATTCGACGATTCTGAACGTTAGCACACTAAGTGTAACAGGCGAAAGAAACGCAAATAGCATCACCTTGTAGGGTAAGTTCTTCCTATACATCATACATTAGAGAGCCGAACTTTTAGCTAGGGTAAAGTGCACGACCTACCTCATCCTATCACTTGCATCTCTGGGTGCCATGTACCCCGAATCGCCTGCGCCCCACTCACCTTTCTTCTTCGCTTCCTCCTCCGCGCCTTTAAATCTAATGTTAGGATCTTGCCTTTCGGGAGGAGTTACACGAGTAATCCTCGGCCTTGATGCCTGGATAATACGATCCTCAGTCACTCCCCCCCGTCTCTAACATGAAGCTATACGCACAGCTGTCGATGATTGGGGATCATCGCTAGCCTGTTCGGCGGGAGGTTGCCCTTGATATTTGAGAACCTCTTCGACGCTAATGCCTTGGAATTTGGCCAAGCGCTCTACCTCATCTCTCTCGATTTTCTCGTGATGGGCAAAGTGTGCGAGATCTTCTGGATGATTATATGACTCGTCGGTTTGTGTTTCAGGTGTGCTATGGTATTTCTCTTTACGTGGAGTGCGTCAACAATTTGAATTCCAGAATAGTCGTAGGCATTACCCTCATGATGCAGGAAAAATTCTGTGAATGGGTCAACTCATCTTCGTTAAAACAGTAAGACTATATCGGCATACCACTCTCGACGTCATAGTGATGACCTTCTGCTCCAAGATTGTCATAATTGGGCATTTTATTCAGACCAATTTTTTCCAACTCTTCTAAGGAGATCCTCCCATCCTTGTCCAGATCATAGACTGTGAGTACTCCTTCAACGACAGAATCGGCCTTCCTCTGATGCTCTTCCTCATCCTATAATATATAGGGTTTGAGTTGGTGGTGTTGACCAGGCCACTTGGTAGCGAAACTGACCGTGGACTTTTTCTGCGAGTAGACATGGTGGACACCGTATATGGCCTCTATTTCATCCCTTTCCCAGAATCCGTTCCTAATTAATAAAGCCGCACGCACATCAATGGTGCTCAAGAAGCATCATGTTACGCAAGCGACCAACCTGTTCAGATCATGAAGCTGGAGGAAGCTCCCGACGTCAAAGGTATCACTGTACGAGCAAATATGTTAAGCGTGCAACAAGTACTTTGAGTACTGTAATCACATGTGATGCTCTGAGGACATCTAACAGCGGGATGAACATGAGCATTAAGGACGGATTCATGGAAAACAGGACGTACATGTCGCTTAGCATACTGCTCTATCGTCTCGCCTTTAGCTGGTCCTCCATGTTCGCCATCGCCGTGTCCGAGCACGGTATTAGCTACGACGAGTAATGGTAGGCTGGCTAGGACACGCATTTGATGACAGCTTGAGACTAGGCAATGGCTGGGAAACCGAAACTGATTGCTGATTGGCCGAAAATGATTTGTCAGCAACGTCGATCCCTACACACTTGGGCCGCGCCATTCTGGCAGTTTAACATCTTTGCAGCACCTGAGAATAATGGCGTACATGAATAGGATTTTCAGGAAGAATAAATCGTGCGCAATGTTCATACATCATTCCGGCTGTGTTGTTATCTAGCTAAGAGGATACCACTGACATGAGTGGTTTCTCAGTCACATTTATGGCACTTAGTGTCTAGTATTGTATTTAAACCGCAGTTTTCGCGTCGCGCTGCGAATGGGTGGTCTGTCATAACTTTTTACTAATGTAACATGCTACTATCGTAGTGCCCCTGGCCAATGGACACACGTCATCCTCATTGCAGTATTTTCGATAAGCCAAGTAGGCTTACGGTTTTACAATTACGTTTTGCCTTGGTCGTCATACATACAGTCTCGGCAACATTCTTCCGGCAGCCAATCAGAACAAAAATTCGACGTCTATGCTGACTAGTGCCTATGGAATGATTAGTGTTTAACGAGACTTCGATATAAAACATGTTTGAAGGCAGCACCTTCATTCAAGTTATCCCCCCTCAAAAATTACAACAGTACCAATGTCCAAGAAGAACGACGACCGCAAGAACATCGTTATCGTCGGTGGTGGCAGTGGCGGTGCGCAAGCGGCGTATACGCTTTCCAAAAAGCTAGACGCGAACGAGTATAATGTTATCCTTATTAACCCTCGTCCCTACTCTGTTGTGTGGCCCGCTACACTTCGCGTTGCAGTCTCAAACGTGGACAACCTGGAAGAGAGAATTTTCTTACCTCTGCACGAGATATTCCACAATGGCAATGGAACATTTGTGCAGGGCAAGGTGACTGCGATTTATAAGGATGGAGAAAAGGGAGGGAGGGTGTTGCTGGAGAGTGGGGAATATGTCGAGTTTGACGCGTTGGTGTTGTCGACCGGAAACATTTGGACTGGCCCAGTCGCGTTTCCCGAGGACGCTGGGCAAGTCAATAATTTTATCAGGAATGGCCGTATTGCATTTGAAAAGGCGCAGAATATTGTTATTGCAGGTGGTGGTGCCATCGGCATTGGTAAGCCACATTCTCATCGTATCAGCCCTTTTATACTGAGCCCGTTTTATAGAGTTAGCAGGAGAGATCAAGGACATCTGGCCAGTAAGTTATGATGTACGGCACTGATGCATACACCCTGATTATGAATGCAGAATAAGAAAGTCACGATAGTTCATGCAGGTTCTGCGCTACTAAACGCAGCGTACCCGGACAAGCTCCGTAGTCGAGTAGAAAGGCGAATTCAGGACACTGGCACGCACGTCATCTTGAACGACTTTGTTGACACGTTCGAGGTTGGACCAATCGCTAAAGGAACAGGTATCAAGACACGGAACGGTGTCCAAGTTGAGACGGACTTGGTGGTACGCCTTTTTCAAACGTCCTATTGACTATTATTCACTTAGCGTTTAGGTGTCTGCACGGGGCCCACGCCCAAACACGAGCTTTATTGCGTCTTCTCTTGGTTCGAACGCGGTTAACGATAGTGGCTTCGTTAGGATACATCCCACCCTTCAATTACGGGACCATCCAGATATCTTCGCCTTGGGCGATATCGTCGATTGGAATGAACAGAAACAACTTGTAAAGGCGGCGGCGCATGCGTCGATCGTCGTTTCCAATGTTGAAGCGTACTTTTCTGGACACAAGATGAAAGAGTACAAGGGATCCCCAGAAATGATTGCAATCACAGTTGGGAAGGTAGGTGGTCCATGATGTTTGTTGTAGAGACTGATTTGACTAAATGAGAGTAGAACGGCGGTGTGACTTACATTGGGCTGTTGTGGGGCATAATTATAGGAGATTGGTTTACGCGATGGATGAAGTCGAGGGACCTCATTGTAGACAGGGTCAGGGCTGCATTAGGACAATAATACTATTAATAGACCTCTTTCCTTGACCGTGACCGTGACCGTGACTGTAACAGTCCACCACTTCCAAATCCGTTCGTCGACCTTGACGGGCCCAAAACCATATCCAAAAAGTCCAAGGACTCGAAATGATGTTTGTCTGTCTCCATTTCGTGGCTGTAACACTCAACTAAGGAGAGTCTTGTATGCGCTTGGACAGGGACGACGATGACGAGTATCTCTACGGCGGTTCAGCGGCAGCGGAGACAACCAAGACGCAGGATCATTCGCAGTCAGAGGTGCCGCCTGTTGTTACGCCCGGTGAATGCGCACATTGTTTTCGCGGCACAATTTAGATTCTGATAGTTTTCTTGTTCTCTACTCGTCATCCACGCACACATACGTAACGGGCAGTCCCACAAGCGTAAGCCTTTTATTCCATGCAGTACTAATGCACTCGTCTAACTTGCATTGGTTGTTCGTGTGACCAGAGCAACGTTCGACGAAACACAGTCCACAAATGGTGTCGTTTCACTACTGGAAACGGAGGTTGAGAATGCAGATGCGGTCGTACCTGGGTTGTCTGACGCTGTTAGTGCGGCTACGGCAGCTGTATTTGCTGCCCAGGTGGCTCAGGCTCAGGCGGAAGCACAATCACACGTCCAGGAAATGGAAGAGGAAGAAGAGGAGCAGGTCGAGTTGGGAGAGGAGAGTGAAGAAGATGAAGAGGTGAATATCCGTCTCTTGTATGCGAGGATAGCTACTAATGTCTTTATAGGAGATTGAGTTCATAATGGAACCACCCAACCGATCGTTGGATTTCCGGTATATTTTGTACATCAAATTTGAAAGACGTCTGCATACTCACATTGGGTAAGGAACCAAAATACACGCAGCAAAACGGTCCCGCCTCCCCTCCCTTCACCTGGAAAAAGTAACAATTTGCTCCCCTTTTATCCCTACACGAGACTGACGATCTGTGTGTGCAAGATACAGGCCCGCAACAACAACCACTGGCATTAACGACAGAATACACGCCCATGCCACGGGGCGGAATGCCTAGTGCTCCCAAGCCCCCAGCTCTACCACCCACCACCACTCAAGCCCAACCGCCTTCACAACAGGCTCAAACCCACCCTGTACAACTCCCTTCCGAAGATGTCCAACAGCAACAACAACAACAACAACAAGTACAACAGGACGACATCGACACGTCCATGTTGCCACCAGCCAGCGCACCGCCGTCTCATCCTGTCATCGAGCCCTCCGCCCCTGGCATGCTAGACGGCCGGTCGATATTCGAAGTGGATATGGCGAATATGACGGATAAACCGTGGAGAAGGCCAGGTTCGGACATTAGCGACTGGTTCAATTATGGGTTTGACGAGTTGTCATGGGAGGCATATTGTTATAGGAGACGAGAGTTGGGCGAAATGGCAACTGTGTTGAAGGCTAATCTGATTGTGAGTTTTTCCCTCGGTTCGTTGCCCAATGCGAGCGTGTTTTGAATGGTGAGGGGTGACTGTACGTACAGAACTTTACGGGTATGCCAGAAGACCAGCTGTCTAATCTACCACCGGAAGTACGACAGATGGTGATGACAGGGATGACGGCACTAATGAACGCTGGTGGACCAGGTCCTGGTATGATGGGACCTGGAGTGATGATGGATATGGCCAATATGATGGGGTCAATGGGTATGGGTATGGGTATGAACGGGGATATGAGTATGGGCAATGCGATGATGCAGATACAGGATGGGGCACAGGGTGTCAATGTGAATGTGGGCGTGGGGGGGACGGGTACGCCTGAACAGGTAGGAGGGATGATGCAGGATGGGTTTAGTGGAGGACCTGGACCAGGAGGGATGATGAGTATGGGAATGGGGGGGGATTTCGGTATGCAGGTGGGTGGTTGTGATTTTGGTTTGGTAAATGAAGCCAATTTCTTTGGTTGCTCGTAGGAACCGCCGGCGATGGGACAGCAGATGTATCAAAATATGGAAGGACCTACTAATGTTCCTTCTGGGCCAGCTGCGCAGACAGGGGGACCTAGTGTACGCGGTGGTACGCCTGTAGCTCCCGCGCCGTATAGGGGACGTGTTGCGCCAACTATGCCTCGCGGACGGGGATTTCCTGTCAGAGGAAGAGGTATGTGCAATGTTTCCTGTGTTATGTACGCTGATAGGGGATACAGTGCCGACAGTGCCACGCCCAGCATCTCCACTACCACCCAACGTGCCCACGGGACCACGGAATCAGAACAAGTACAAGGATAGGGATGGGAATGCTCCTGCTGTGGACGGGTTAGACTACGGTGGTGGCGGAGGCGGGGGAGGACGAGAAGGGGGACGGACACCAAGTGGGGAACCAGAAGACAGGAGCTCAAGTCGGTAAGTGTTGTGAATCGAATGAATAAGTGTTGTTGTAAGTTGGTCTGACAGGAAGAGACGGAGTTCACCTGGTTTGGATGATTTGCGTGGATCAAAGCGGCGCTAGACAAGGGTATTCAGTGCTGCTGTTGTACTACATACGTATGGTGGAAATGATTGGTGTAGGGTGCAGGTCATGAGAATGTCTCAAGTACAAGGAGGACCTGATATGTGTAGCGGACACTAACCATATTTGGAACGTCGTTTGAGCCGGAAAAGGAAGTGCGTCCTGATTAGGGAGTTGCCTTGTGCTGGCGGGCGAGGATAAAACCCAGGCGTCCGTCGACATGGTATCTGCACTGCCCAGCGCACCCACACCAAAAATCAGCAACAAAGCGGCATTTCTTGCTGCGATTAGTACACCTCCTCGTCGTCACATAACCTTGCATTAATCACGACCCTAAGCGCTATGATGTCGCCATTCTCATTCTCAATGCCTTCATCCTCTTCTTCGTCGTCGCCTTCTTTATTCGGGATTTTCCCCGCGGGCATGACGACGCCCAACGCATTTGTGGGGTTCCACCAGGATCCGCGTGAGTCTCACGCGATGTACGCAGCGTTTGCGTCTGGGACGGGGATGCAGCAGGGCGGTGGGGCGGTGAATGGAGGGTGTTATTCGCAGGGCAGCGTCAAGAGGAAGTAATAGGTAGATGGGAGGAGGAGGAGGAGGAGGAGGAGTGTTTTGTTAACGTGACTGTATCCATAGCTGTATTATCGTAGACTCGCGTAATCTGCGGCCCTGTCAGTTTGCTCATTCTTGTCCTCCGCCTGCCATGATGGCCCACCAACGAGCCACCCTCAACCCCATCTCCACCGCCTACTCTCTCTCCCTCCTCGCAGAGTACACCCACACCCTCGACTCCCTCCCGCTTGATCTCTCCCGCAACTTTGCCGACCTCCGCGAGCTCGATGCAGTCCTCTCCTCCTCCATGGCTTCTATCACATCTAAAATCTACGCTCTCACAGAGATGATCGAACGCGGAAGCACTCCAAAAGAAGAACGCCTCTGGTTGCTCACAGATATCGCGGAGGAGGCCGTTAGACTGAAGCTAGGTGGAGAGGACAAAATCCGCGTGGCATCCCAGGCAGCGGATAACCTCAAGTCCCATACGAACCATCTCCGCACCCTCGTCGAACTCTTGCCCAATTTTGACCCACTGACGCTGGTGAGGAAGACGACGTATCCTCATGTCGCCCCCCGCTCGTTCATGCCCGTGAGCTCATTCGAGTCTGGGAGGAGACGAAGAGCCAACGCAGGTTCCCTGCTCAACGCGTCCCTGGCAGATCCTAGCCCCGCTAAACGAAAGCGGGTGGCAAGAGACGATGATTTGGATATTCTGTCCAAATCGCCTAGAAAAGATAGAGCAGATGGTGCTAGATCCAGGAATAATGTTAAAAGAAGGTACGCGCCATGTCCCTATCTTGGCTGCCCATACCTAACTAGAGCGTTGTAATAGAGCCGAACGTGCAGTGTCACCTTCCGAATCCCTTGTTTCCGTCACCTCGCATATACCCCAAGCCTCCAATTCAAACCTTCCCTCACGGGGTTCAAATGCCATCTCTCGTACTGGCGGTGCACCCGTCGCAGGCGGATCTAGACAACGCGTCTCCAACTCCTCCAACCAAGCCAGTCGCAACCGTGGTAGCCACTCAAACCACACCCCTAACCCAGGCGATACATACCATCTCCAGCGGGACAATCTCACCCCACCTGGCTCTCTTCCTGGTACAAATGGCGTTTCCCGTCGCGGCGCTAGTGCAGCGGGCAATAATGGCACGTCCAGCTCAAATCAGTATGGCGGCACGCCGCTTCTGACGTCTTCGGCTGGTGGTGGCGGGTATGCCGGAAGGCAAGGTGTCGGACCCTCCTCTATGTCTCAAGCTCATGCCTACGCTGGTGGATTGGGAAATGGTGCATCATCATCATCGCGTTTGGGAACGGAGTACGGTGATTCTCTTGCGCCCGATTGGACACCACCCAATGCTCATCAGTTGGAGGGGCCGGGGATGCCAGTTCAGAGAGGCGCTTCTTCTGCATTGGGGATCCAGGCTATGGGTGGGGTCCTTGCAAAGGGAGGGGGTGCAGCTGCGGGTTCCGGCGCGAGTACGGGAGCGGATGTGGCAGATCCGATGGATGCCGATGAAGATGAGAGGTACTGTTTCTGTGGTGGTGTCAGCTATGGAGAGATGATTGCGTGTGATGACAACACCTGCGAGCACGAATGGGTGCGTGGCTTGTGGTCTACTTTTCAATTTGTTTTTATTGCTGATGGGAATGGATATAGTTTCATCTGGCGTGTGTTGGACTTACGGCGGTTCCTCAAGGCCAGTGGTTTTGTGAACCGTGTAGTAAAAAACGCAATGCACATAGGCCGTCGAGGGGTGGTAGACGAAAGAATGCAAGTGCGAGGTCGGCAAAGGCCGCATGATGAAAACGAGACGATGGTTTCTGTCCAGTCTTCTGCGTTTGGCTGCGGATCGTAGGACTATGTGATATCCAAGCTAAAAGTACATATACACGTACGGATACGGATATGTTGTCTGTATAATAAAACTATGGAAACTGGTACGCGACATTATAAGTTAGCATCTTCTGGTCCGAAGTATCGTGACTCGTGGTGCGATGCACGTGACCGTGACAAACTGACAATCAAGTATCAAACGCGTGCAGTCACAGTCATCTCCTTGTCTCCTCTTCTCTCCACAACCTCCCCTACCCTCTCGCTCATGCTCTTCTCGCGTCCTGGTGCTCCAGTGCCCTAGCTTTCTCTCCTTCTCTCTCTCTTCTTCTCTCCCTCTACGCGTCTGGCAGCAAATGGCGTTGTCTAACGGGATTGCTCATCGCCGGCTAGGCTCAATGCCACCAGGGCTCTTTAAAGACTCAACCACCAGGGCTGGTTTTTGCTTTGCTCTTTCTCGACGCACGACACTGTCATATCTGGATGTCAACTATTCAGGATTACTTTGCTCAGCACTCAATGCCACAAGCCTCAAGACGTCAGCCACTCAAGAGCATCTTGTCGACGTCTGTCTACCTCTCTGCTTTTATGATTTTCTACTTGAGACGCGATGCACCACTCCCTGGACTGGGCGGGTGGGTGAGGAGTGGTGCCTTCAAGATCTACATGATATCCCGTCAAAACAAGGGATCTAAGAGACCTTGTCAAGGAAGCACAAATTTCACTAACGAGCTGCTCTCTGACCTGACTTTCTCGTTCTGGCTTTGGATGCCAATGCGCCGAAGCTTTTTGGCAAAGACTGAATTTCAGATATGAAGGCCGAACTGGTCTCAATAAGCCAAGTGGCACAAGTTATACAGTCATCAACCGTGTCCTCGTCAAGTTGTTGAGGTCACGATCTTGGAAGCGTCGGTGAGATGTGCATTCAAGCTGTGATTTATATTGAGCACATCTACATCGTGAGCTGGATTGAGTCAAGTGTTTCGTACGTGATTATTATCTCCGCGAGTCTTTACTCACTTCCGACTAAAGATTCTCATGAGTTTGCGCAAGAGAAAGAACGCCTCAATAGTGTGAAGCGTGATGCTCAAGCGCATGACTTGTGAAAGAATATCTTGGCTAAGACACGCGCTACTGAAGGTCTGATCATCTTATCGTTAATATTGGTCGCTGCTATTTCTTGTTGCTCGTTTTGGAGTCCAATTCTGCGACAGCGTATACGGAGTACCTGATGTCAAGTGGCACTGGTCTCGAGTTCCGAAATCTGCTCAAAAGATCTATCTGGTCAAGAAAGCAGGCGATACTAGGTTATGATCGGTCATGAAGTTAGAAATACCGCACTGAGATCTGAGAGAAAGTCTGATAAAAGCTATGCAAGAAATGCCTTTAATCTGATCAATGACGAATTAACGGGGCCATTCGCCAAGAACACAAGTAACGCCTGGAAGAAAAGAGTTTTGTGCAATGCCCGAAGACCTGACTCGGATTTCAAGAGGTGCCCTCTCTAACGTCAAGACAAAATCTCGCAGCGTTTGAATTTGCCCGTCCAAAGCCGCAAACGGCTCTAGCCACCATCATGTTTCATGTACACAACCGCCACTGGCCTGTGTGAAGTGTGAATTTGCATCGACTAACATTTTAGGCATCATTCCTTCCTTTCCCTTTCCTTCCCAACCACTTGCCTGGCCATCTTCTGGTCCAGGAACCCTGACCACTGGTCAGGGCGTACTATTTCTCGGGGAAGGTGAGAGTAGCCTACTGCTCTCTCCTCGTGCTCCCTTGCCGTGGGCCCTGGGCTTAAGACCGGTCGTTTTTGACGATTCCGAGTCGAACCAAAGCACGTTAAAACTCTTGTTTTGTATTGTACTTTTTCAATTGAAATATACTGTTGTCACCGGACTACCCGAGCTTGATCTGAAATCTTATCAATCTTATCTTTTCCTGTGACAAGCTGGCCCTAGACAATATCGACGCCGACTACTACCAGGTGCTCTCTATTCCACGAGATGCCTCGACTAGAGACATAAAATCCGCGTACCACCGTGCACTCTTGAAATTCCACCCTGACAAGAACCGTGCCACTAGACCACTCATCAATGCTAGTACATTGTCTGAACGAAATCCTGAACCCAAGTCACGCATAATAGATATATCACTTATTAAAGAAGCCTACACTACACTTTCCGTACCGGAGTCACGCTCAAGATATGACACTCTCCTTATGAACCGGGAGCGGGAGCAACGGAACTGGCAGTGGGGTGGTCTCGGCAGCCTGAGAACGCCCAAGTTTGGGGGATCCAGGCCTGCACAAGTGATTTCGTTGGAGGTGTTTCAGGTGGAGAGAGGCGATAGTAGTGCACGACAGGGAGAGCAGAGGGAGGAAGAGGATTGGGCAATTTACACATACCCCTGCCGGTGCGGCGGGATGTACCGACTTTCGACGGACGATTTAGAAAGTGGACATCACCTTGTTGGGTGCGAGAGCTGTTCGGAGGCGATCTGGGTTGGGTATGAGGAGGTGGAGGAGGAGGAGGATGGAGACGACATGATTGACATATCAGCATCAACTTGAAACAGGAAACCAATAGTGAATGTGAATCATTCGACCGTTCAGGGAGTGAAATACAATTGAGTTTTGTGAAGTGTTTGCTTGAACTCTGCATTGATTTGATTATTTTACTGCTATCGATCAGGCTCAGGTTGATTGTTATTGATATCCCTAAACGGAAAAAAAGAACAAGCCATCAAATGTTTCCATACGGGTGAGTACGACCTATGTCTAGGACTCTTATTCCGCCCCACTAGTGCCATACTGCCTCTATGCAGAGGCTCGACCCTTCCCCAAATGCATCGATTTCCACATGTGTGGCTTAGCGCTCTAGTAGTGGCGGAGCATTCAAATTGACTTTTCATACCAGTTGGGGCATGACGCGCAATGAATAATTTACGTACTTGTGAATGATTCCCTTCTATACAGATTACTAACTAAATGCCCTAACCACTTGGGGTATGTCAGATCGGCAACTAGGGACGTTTAAAAATTTTTAAAAAAAAAGAAAAAATAATGGTTACGCCCCCAAGCCTTCTCTCTGTAGCAACAGCATCATGTTTAGTGCGTGGTTGAAATCGTCGCTCATTACCGTAGTGCTCTCCTCCATCGCAGCATCCGCTGTTGATTCTGGCCTTGTCCTCAAGGTTACCGGTTAGTCCTCCCCTTTTGCACATTTCTCTCTGCGGGTTTATAAACACGTTATAGGCCCAACCTCTGTCACTACGGTGGGAGATTTGAGGCTCTCCACATTTCTCACCAATACGGGCGATCGGCCTGTGAAGCTCATTAATGATCCATCGGGACCCCTCTCTTCACTTCCTACTCAGAAATTTGATGTGACGGACGCGTTTGGTGCCGGTCCAGGATTCAACGGCATCAGGATTAAGTACTCTATACAGAAAGCCGTAGAATCAGGTGCTATAACCACACTTGAACCTGGTCAAACTATCAGCGTCGTGCATGACTGTAAGTTCTCGCGTTGTACTACGTATATCTTGGATTCTAAGACACAGGAGTGTCCTCTGTGTACAATTTCACTTTCCCTGGCCAAGGAAAATACAATTTCCAGCCTCGTACCGAACTCTACGTTGTAGACGCGGCCACGACGGACATTAAGACGGTACAGGCACAAATTCTGTCAACGCACTCCGTCAATATAACTGGAGTGCTTTCCATCGCCCGCGAAACAGCCACTTCGCTAGTCAAACGGAATGTTGGTTGCACTGATGAACAAAATGCCCTGATCGCGGAAGCTTCATATGAAGCAGCCGCTTACGTCAACGACACTGTAGCGTACGTCTCCTACGCCTGAAACTCGAATTGCGAATAGTGAAAGTAACTGTCTTATTTCAGATACTTTATCACACTCGATGGCTACACTGATCGCTACTCGACGTGGTTCGGCGACTATGATGTTAACCGAGTGGACACTGTAAAGGACCACTTCACCAAAATTAGCGATGGCACACTCTCCTCGACATATGATTGCCAGACCTGTGCCGCACGCAATATATCGGATGCTTATGCATATGTATACCCTAATGAGTAAGTCTATACCTTGATTAATTGGATATGATATGATACGATTCAATTGACAGGTACGGTACGATCTATCTCTGCTCTGTGTTTTGGGATGCTCCGACGACTGGGAGTGACTCAAAGGTAAGCCTTACGCTTGCCAAGGTAGCTCAGTCGTGATTTACACTGGTTTTCTAGGCGGGTACGATTGTCCACGAATTGTCCCACTTCACCGTCAACGGCGGCACGAAAGATTATGTATACGGCAAACCTCGCTCCCAAGAGCTCGCCGTGAAAAATCCTGACCAGGCGATCCTGAATGCCGACTCACATGAATATTTTGCTGAGAATGACCCGGCCCTTGTCTAGTAGCACGTTCCCTTTCACGCCAAGTAGTCTGCCTTTTCGAGTAAATCGTATAATATATTCATACTCTGTTGCTTGCGAGGTTCATTTGCGAGTTCGTGATCATGTCTTCGCAGGGGGGACCCTTGTCAATGATCTAAGGATCTGATAATGCTGCCTCGACGTATAGTATGCCATTTAGAAGCCGTACGTGGTTCTCAATGGAGGCACACATAACTTCCCGTTGGAAACTTAATAGACATGACAATTGAAAAGAACCGCTTCACGGTGAATGGTCATACCGCTTTGACTCGCGAATTACCTTCCTCATTCTGCGATCCAAAGTACTAGGACCGGGTCGGAGCTAGTAAACTCTGGATGAGTCCACGAATTCCTCCCCGCTATGTGGTGTTGTCTACTAATAATGAGATGGCCGTCAAAAGATCAGTAAGAAATAACAGCATCGCGTTTACATAATCAACTGCCGAAATTCTCCGTCTATTGGCACACGTCCTTCTCTGCCAGATTTCAGGTTTGCATTTAATTCCTCCTCATCTCTTGACCATTTACAAATATTACTTCAGTGCCGGTAAGCAACACTAGTATTTCACTTGGACGGTCCCAAAAAGAGGTTTGAACCATGACTTCGCCCACCGTGAATGTGCGTCTTGAGCATTTTGCTTCCACACCGGGAGGGGTGGTATGCTAACGGGTAAGCAGGTTGTCCGGTACTCTGCTGTCGCGTTCGGGATTGCATACGGCTGGTACCACCGTAGAACGCTTCAAGCTGCACACGACAAGTATAAAATCGGACACGCTGTTCACGAGCGGGAACAGTTGATTAAGGAAGCAAAGGAGGCATATAAGAGGAAAAAGGAAGGTCCTAAGGATTCTGGCGGTTTGTTCTGTGCTCTTTTGTTCATGACTGGGCTTATTAATGTTCGGTTTTGGGCGGGTGTAGTGATAACAGACCCAGAGGACCCCCGGTTTGACTTGGAGAAACTGCTGGTCAAGTACGAAAAGGCGGCATCATAGTTATGTTGCCTCTTCCCCAGTATTGGTGTCTCTGTCGCCCTTGCATCGTACCGACGCGCATCCACAGACCATGATGGCCCCGCACGTACCTTCTGTCTATAGAATACCTTGCATATAATATTTTTTACGCAAGGGTCCACTTTGGCAGAACTAGAGATTCCTTTAACCACATATACAGACGATGAAAGATTTCTTTTATTATTTATTTCTCAAGACCAAAAACTGTTTTGTAAGAATGCGTGGGAAATATTGGAAGAGCGCGTCGCGTCCCAAATTGATTGAGTTCACTTGCGGCGTCAATTTGAGTGATCATACCATCGTTACTCAAGTGATACTAAAAGCATGAAGCCACAAGTGGAGGATGTTGAGGATGATTTAGCCGCAGAGGAGGAGAATAAGCTGATCAATGAGGTGAGCTGTACGCGTTCGCTCGGATCGTGTGCTGAAGTGCTTTGAAGGAATACAAAATTTGGTAAGGGATATATCGAGTTGAGAATTCTCGCATGAAACGGCCCCAAGGAAGAAAAATGCACCCTACCTCTACGACGTCGTCATAACGTATGCCCTCGACTGGCCCAGTTTGACTTGTCAATGGTTCCCAGATCACGAACAGTGCGACTTTCCCATGGCACATTCCCTCCTTCAAAGTGTTTAATCACTGGTGTAATACTAGGTCTCCAAACAAGCCATACACAACCCACCGTCTCCTCCTCGGAACGCACACCTCAGGACAAGCACAAGACTACCTACGAATCGCCACCGTCCAAATACCCAACCGGGACGGCTCTGGTGGATCAGACAAACTTGATCGGAGCGACTACGATGACGAGCGGGGGGAGCTAGGCGGACATACGCTTCCTTCTACGTCGTCTACGCCTCGTATTCAGGTTGTTCAGAAGATAAACCATGATGGGGAGGTGAACCGGGCGCGGTATATGCCTCAGAATCCGGATCTGATTGCGACAAAAGCCGTTTCTGGGGAGGTTCTCGTGTTTGACAGGACCAAGCACCCCAGTGAGCCGGAGAGAGGGGGGGTGTGTCGGCCTGATATAAGGTTGGTTGGACAGACAAGGGAGGGGTGAGTGGTCTTTTCGATCTTGCTGTATCTGGAGGAGGAACTGGTGAATTGGTTAGGTATGGCCTTGCGTGGAGTCCTGTCAAACCCGGACATATTTTGGGTGCCTCAGAGGATATGACAGTTTGCCATTGGTGAGTCGGTTTTCCTTGTGACGAGTGGCAATCGGTAGTAATAACAAATGTAGGGATATTAATTCGTATACGAAAACGAAAACGACGCTCGAGCCTACGAACATTTTCAGGGGGCATACATCTGTCGTTGGTGTACGTGGCTTGTTTAGCTACGTCTGTCGATACCGCCTAATTGTTGACTAGGACGTCGACTGGCATGCGACGAATGAAAATTTGTTTGCTAGCGTTGGAGATGACAAGATGCTCATGCTGTATGTGTTCCCTCCGCTGTTCCGTTAGCCTTCTGACCGCTAGATGTCAGTTGGGACACACGTTCACCGACAGAACCAAAATTACAAATACAAGTTCATGATCGAGAGATTCTTGCAGTTGCTTTTAGCCCCGCTACAGAGCATCTACTTGTGACAGGTAGTGCGGACAAGGTAAGCGCGCCCCTTCCCAGTATTACGTAGCTGACCACAGTGATAGTCCTGCGTCCTGCATGATATTCGTGTGCCAACTAGAAAGTTGCACGTATTTGAATCACACACGGACGAAGTACTACATTTAGCTTGGTCTCCACACAATGCGACTATCTTTGCTTCGGCTTCTAGCGACAGACGGATTAATATGTGGGATTTATCACTTATCGGGCAAGAACAGACCCCAGATGACCAGGAGGATGGACCACCGGAGCTGTTGTTTGTGCACGGTGGTGTGTCTTTACTTCCATTGACCCCACATACGTTTCTCAAATGCGTTTGTATATAGGACACACAGCAAGACCGACAGACTTTTGTTGGGCACCTCATGAACTGGACAATTGGACTGCAGCAACCGTTTCAGAAGACAACGTTATTATGATTTGGCAGCCAACGATGCGCGTCTGGGCTGGCGACGCAGTCAAGATCGATGAAAAGGAATTGGAAAGCGATGCTATGGAGGATGTTGAGCCTATTGGTACTGGTGTTAACGAAGCAGGGCCCCCTGGTAGTGGAAGCGGTAATGGAAATGGAAAGGAAAGTGGGAATGGGCTGAGAAGCCAGAGTATGAGTGTAAGTGTTGAGGATGGGTAGATGTGGTAGAATTGTAGTTTTTTGCCGAATCATTAGTCTTGCTTTAATAAATAAGAACGAAACAAACGAGAACGTGAAGTATTGTGCACGTATTTATCCCACCAAAGGAGCGATATCCGTAACTCTCTGGCCCCAGTTCCCGACAGTCGTGCTGATAAAACTTATAGTAGGATGATCCGTGCTAGCTCAAACAAAACTAGTAGGGACACAAGTCTCGTGAGCAGTCATGCACGTAACACAAGAACAGCCAACCGCACCTCCTCCAATGATAACGAACGAAATGAGCCCCAGCGCCCAAAGACCGACAGGACTTCTCTTGGAGACCTGTTCTAGTCGTGAGGGATGTGTGGGTTTCTTCCCTTCCCTGATGTCTTTTGCAAACTTGGCGTTCCGTTGGCGCAATTCAAACTGAGTGGGCTTTTTCCTGTCAGTTAGCACTAGTGTACAATGTGCGAGAGTTATTGTGCTTACCATTTTGTACAAGTGGAAGCTAAGCAGCTAATATGGTTTTGTAACGTGGCGGTTCGCACCTGAAATGGGTAACCACGTGGCAATATCTAGGTCGGAGCGCCGATCTCTGATCGTATTTACCAATGGGCAAAGCAGCGGGCAAGTCGTCCCTAAAATCAGCACTCCAGGCGCAGCAGTCGCGGTTGGGGAGGAAACAAAAGGAATTACAAGCTGCCCAAGCCGTTGAACTGAAAAGGCAGAAGCAAAAAGGAAAGGTGAAAGGAAAAGGAAAAGGAAAAGGAAAATCCACAACGACTAATGGTGTCAAACGACCAACGATACCGTTCCGCACCACTGATAAAGTACTCCTCGTCGGTGAGGGAAACTTCTCGTTTACACGTGCGCTAGTGCGTCTGTACCAAGATGAAGCGTCGGGGGGTAGTGGCGGAAGCAGTGCATCTGTGTTTATGCCCCCGACAAATATAACAGCAACTGCATATGATTCTGAAGAAGATTGTTACGCCAAGTATCCTGGTGCGAAAGAGATCGTGGAGGAGGTTAAGGAGAGCGGGGTGCAAGTACTGTTTGGTGTAGATGCTACAAAATTGGGAAAGGTGAGCGCGTTAAAGGGGAGGAGATGGGATAAGGTGGTTTGGAATTTCCCTCATGCGGGTAAGATCTCTTTGGGAGCACTTGACATACTGTTGTTGAGTTATATTCAGGAAAAGGTATACCAGATCAAGATAGAAATATCCTCTCGAATCAGCTGCTTATTCTCGCGTTCTTGCGATCGGCTGCAAATGTGCTTGCTACAGGACCCGTTCCTATGGTGCATAAATCAAAAAAGAAAAAGAATGACGACGACGACGACGATGAAGAAGAAGGAGGAGGAGGAGAAGAGAATGATGATATGCAGCAGGACAAGAAGGATGAAGACGATGTTTTTCCGTTCTCACTTCCGCAGTTCACGTCAGAAATGACAAGGGGAACCATTCTTATCACATTGCGGAATGCAACGCCATATACACTATGGTATGCATGATATTTGGCTTTTTTTTTTTTTGTGGTACTTGTACTAACGGAAGAGGATAGGGATGTACCACGGTTGGCAAAGAAACCACCACTGCCGACAACGGCGAGTGCACCTCCGAATCCAAAATTTATCCAACTAAGATCATTTACGTTCATCCGGAGCGCTTGGCCTGCGTATGAACATCGGATGACGAAAGGAGACAGGGCACATGGGACTGGAACAACTGGAGAAGGAGGAGAGGACCGGACTTGGGAGTTTTGTCTACGGGATCCCTAGAGAGCTCACATTATTATTATTGTTATACACCTCGCAGCGGTCACAGTGCGTCACACCGTGAAGGTGACGCACCCGTACACCTCCAAAAATGCTCAACCTCGTTCGCGGACGCTGTCTATCATGTACAGTGCCGCGAGTACCAAGCTTGTTCCGCACCTATGCCATCTCCGTCCAGCTGGCACGACAGCTGCCCGGTAGAACTGGACCTCGCGTATTCAAGGACAAGAAAGCGTTCCAGTACAACTGGTACATGAACATTCTAAACGAATCCGGCGGCGCTCCTTTACTGTTCCTCAACCATATAGACTTCACGGCAGAACGGCTTGTAAAACTACGCCGTGATATTGCTGCTGCTGCTAACCGCTCAACAACGTCTCTCGTGTCACCTACTCCGCTACCCGTTACTCCCCCACAGCCAAAACTAACAATAATACGAACCGGTATACTCGGTGCAGCGCTGCGCGACTACCCGACCATTGACAAAGCAGACGTAGAAAAGATGCTGGAGGGGACGAAGGGAAATTTTGCTCTCCTCTCCTTACCCAACTTCGATCCTCCTCTACTAAATGCTATCTTACGTGCCATGGAAAAGTCTGTCCCACCCCGTCCTCAGAAAACAGAGGAAGAAATTAAACGCGAGCAGGCAGCCAAGCACGCGGATCCAGAAAGCCCAGGCAGACGGATGAAAAGACAACGACCGGTGCTGACACCCGAGCTGAAAGTTGTAGGGGCCTTTATTGAAGGAAAAGTGTTCTTGCCGCAGGGAGTGCAGGATGTATCTAAACTACCGACGCTGGACACACTGAGGGCGCAGATTGTAGGATTGTTGAGCCAGCCGGCGACGCAGTTGGCAGCCATTTTGAATGAGGCGGGCGGGGCGAAGTTGGCAAGGACGTTGGAGGGGTTGAAGAAGAGTATGGAGGAAGAGGCGGGGGGAGCACCATCATCGGCATCATCACCATCATAGACGAGATACCTTCTAGACCAATGTAAATGGTATGTCCCACAACTAATTGTAATGTCAACTCCGAGGTTGGCGGTGTCAAAGAAGATGTGCTGAAGTTAATATTTTGTGTGGGCGTTTGACCTACGGTTTTGCTGAAATTTGCGACTTGTCCATGTGCCTACCTGACCGCCAGTGGTGGGTGATCGTAACCATGACTAGATGATACACGTTTGTTCGGGGTGGATGGACATTACCCCAAATTTCTAAGCGGTCATACTGTGTCATTTTTCATTATCTAAAGCATTCCTGTGCATGACTGAGAAAGTTTAACGTTTATCATCGGTACCGCCCTTAAATGTGACTCCAATCGGCAGGGCATTGCGTGTATCGATGGCAGACCCCCCCGACATACTTTCAACTGAATTGCCAGCAGGGTGCGTTGGCTTATCTTACATATCACGTCGTGCCCGTTCCATGCACCATTGAGATAACATGGGATATTTACATCACTGCAATACTGTCAGCGGCGCGCCAAGCCCCTGAATTATTTTTGCACACCATCATCTCCGAATGTGGGCGGCCTAACTAATATTAACACGCATTATCATTTTGAAGTATGTTGTTCCTGCGACAATCTCACAGGCATGGATAAGGCTTCGAGTCGGCATTCTGGAGCCACGGTTTCTGAGACTGTTGAGTTTTCTGAGGAAGCTTATTCTTCGCGGAGGGGGGTACCCCAGTCCGAGTTGGGTATAGCACCGGCCGAAACTAAAGTCCGTATGCGAGTCAGACTTTCTCGGGATATACTAATTGGGGAAGAGGCGTGGCGACCTAGTCAGCGAATATTGCCATATACGCTACGCAGAATCCGACACGAGTACTGTTATGAATAAATGAAATAGTACCGTCCCATGTTGAACGTCAGTCCAGAGCATTTTAACGAGCAGTTCACGTTACTCCTCAGGCCTCACTGACTGCACAACTGTTTCGCTCGGGAATGCATATAACTATAACTAACGTACATCGAAAAGATGCGATGAGATCTATTTCTGTCCGGACCGATCACGGTCGGTCAGGGTCACTGAGGGTTCATCTCGGCTTCAATTTTAGTGTCCAATGCGTCACCTAGTCAGGCGGTATAAATGGGTCCGTGTATCATATGCATGATCCTTGCCTTCCTCTATCCTGTCTGTTGATCAAAGGACCATGACCAACTCTCCAGACGGAAGAGTTCTCAACAACGAGGCGAAGTCTGAAGACCATCAAAGCATAGCAACCCAACGGTCAAATCGTGTTGACCAGGTTGATATTGCTAGGGCTGAACAAGAATTTAATGCTCTCTCGCGGCAGCTGACGGCTCAGGCTGATGCCTCTGAGAAGACATTCGTACTGACAAAAAATGGCATTGACGCCGAAAGGGGTGACAATAGCCAAGAACCCTTCGACCTACGTGAATATCTCACGTCGTCTAATGACGCCAACCAAAAGGCCGGGATCAAGCACAAGGTGTGTCACTGTGCGTCAACTGTGTTGTAAGATGGCGATAAATACCACTCTTTTCATAGCATGTTGGTGTAACATGGCGAGACTTGCAAGTGCAAGTTCCCGGTGGCATCAATAGTAAAGTAGGTATTCGTCTCATCTGAGGGGCTACTGCTATTAAGCTTTAAACAAGTTTTACGTTGGTACTCTCGGTGGTGCTATCGTGAATTTTTTCATTTTACCTCTATTCTGGATATGGGGCATGGTTTCTTCCTTATTGCCCAAAAAACAAGGTCCAACTAGATCAATTTTATACAAGTGAGTATGAGATCAACGTGCCGTTAGCCGTACGCTAAACTCTATTCCAGGTCTTCTGGAGTCTTGAAACCAGGAGAAATGTGCCTTGTTTTGGGCTGTCCTGGAGCTGGTTGCACGACATTTTTGAAAACGATTTCTAACGAACACGACGGTATTAACGTTTCTGGAGAAGTTCTATATGCTGGTATCGATGCCAAAGAAATGGCCAAACATTACAAGGGAGAAGTAGTTTACAATATGGAAGGTATGCACTTAATGATAGTTATGGTAGTTCTAACTCTAAGAGAAACGTAGATGATTTACACATTGCGACTTTGACAGTAGCTCAAACTCTAGCTTTTGCCCTTTCAACGTAAGTGAACAACTTGTTATATTCAATTGTTTGTCAAATATTAACTATTCGACAGTAAAACACCCAGTCGCAACGGTCGCCTACCCGGCGTTTCAAAAAAGCAGTTCAACGAGGAAATTTTGGATACTATATTGCGGATGCTTAATATCTCACACACGAAACAAACGCTTGTAGGAGACGCATTTGTTCGTGGCATTTCAGGTGGGGAGAGAAAGCGTGTTAGTATTGCGGAAATGATGGCCACCCGTGCACGCGTGCAGTGCTGGGATAACTCGACGAGGGGTCTTGATGCGTCTACTGCGTTGGACTTCATCAAGTCCTTGAGGGTCATGACTGACGTCCTCGGTCAAACAACCTTCGTTACGCTGTACCAGGCAGGCGAGGGTATCTACGAACTCTTCGACAAAGTGTTGGTCCTCGACAAAGGTCATCAAGTGTTCTACGGCCCACCAGACAAGGCACGCGCATACTTTGAGAAGATCGGCTATAATTCGCTCCCACGTCAGACGACGGCTGATTACCTCACTGGCTGCACGGATGTTAATGAGCGGCAATTTGCTCCGGGACGCACTGCGGAAGATGTGCCGTCCACACCGGAAGACCTTGGACAAGCGTACCGCGATTCACCCTTCTATTCCGACAACCATGACACGATGCAGAAGTACAAGCTTCTAATGGAGACGGAGAAAACGGACCAAGAAACTTTTCGAGCGGCTGTTGCGGCAGATAAGAAGAAAGGTGTTTCGGAAAAAAGTCCTTATACCCTTGGCTTTACGGGTCAAATACTTGCCTTGACAAAGCGACAATTCCAGCAGAGGTTGCAAGACAAGTTCCAACTTTATACTAGCTTCTCGTTGGCCATTGTGAGATGGAGTTTATTAAAGCTATTCTATTCTGACTCTAATGGTCTTCCACAGATATTGGCATTAGTCATTGGTGCAGCTTTCTACAACCAGCCTTTGTCGTCGAATGGCGCATTCACTCGCGGCGGGTAAGTCTCTACGCCCACCTGCTGTATGGGTGCGAGTGACACCGTTTCAGTGTTATTTTCATGGCTGTGCTAGTGCCGAGTTTCGATGCTTTCGGCGAGGTGAGCGATTGAGAGTGTCAGGAGGACCATCCATAGTTGACTCCTACGTTTATCGCTGCAGATGCCGCTGCAAATGCTTGGGCGGCCAATTCTGAGGAGGCAAACAGGTTACGGCTTTTACAGGCCGTCAGCACTCACTGTCGCCAACACTCTTTCTGACATTCCCTTCTCTGCGACAAGAATTCTCATTTTCGACATCATTATCTACTTCCTTACAGGACTGCATAGGTCCGGCGGTGCTTTCTGGACATTCCATCTATTCGTCTACCTTGGGTTCCTAACATTGCAAGGACTCTTCCGTACTCTTGGTCTCATTTGCTTCAACTTCGAAGCAGCATTCCGTTTGGCAACCATTTTCATCCCAAACTTGTGCGTATCTATCCATGTTTCAAAGTCCTAACCTTATATGTGTGCAGTATCCTATACATGGGTTACATGATTCCGGTTCAAAAGATGAAACGCTGGCTGTTTTGGATCGTGAGTACGAGCACTCAAATCTTAATTAAATGATTAATTGCTGCGGCTAGTACTATATTAATCCGGTTTCTTATGGTACGGCATATAAATAATGATCTTGAGCTTACCTGATGATCTCTTTAAGCCTTCCAAGGTTGTATAGAAAACGAATTCAAGCGGATCTCCGTAAGTACTATGATTGAATATGGGTTTTTTTAATATATATCTCTGAGTAGTTCACGTGTGATGGCAATTCTGTCGCCCCCCGCAATGGGTTCGGGCTCACCAAATATCCGTAAGTCTATTGGCTTGTTCGTATTGTGAACTAACAAACGATTGAATGGGAATAATGCAGGGACGTGTTGGGACCTAACCAAGCGTGCACACTGTTTGGTGCGGTTGGCGGGAGTAACATTATCCGCGGTGCCGACTACTTGCGCGTGGGTTACTCCCTCGACGTAAAGGACATATGGCGACGTGACTTTCTGGTCCTGCTTGGATTCTTTTTCCTCTTCCAAGTGACACAAGTTTTGGCCATAGAGTACTATCCGGTGCGTGGTATTATCTCAAGCCCCAAGTTCTCAGTGCTGAACAAAATGGTATAGCAATATGGTTTCAACATCTCCTTCAACATCTTCGCAAAAGAGAATGACGAAACCACGAAACTTAACATGGCACAACGAGAAAAGAAGGCTGAACAGGCTTTCAGCAAGAATAAGGAAGATAATTTGGAGAAGGAAGTACAGTGCGTTATGTTTAATTTTGCGATTCGCCGCGTCCTTATCCTATTCTGCAGAAGCACTGTCGAGGGGCACCAAAGGGTCTTCACTTGGGAGAGTCTTAATTACCACGTCCCAGGCCCGAATGGTCCTATTCGGCTGTTACACGACGTCTTTGGTTACGTCAAGCCTGGTACACTTACTGCCTTGATGGGTGCTAGCGGTGCTGGTATGGCCCTAGTTTCCAGTTTCTGTATGACCAAGAACTCTTACATGCATTCTTTCAGGCAAGACCACTTGTCTTGATGTACTGGCGCAGAGGAAGAACATTGGTGTGATCACCGGCGACGTTTTTGTTGATGGTCGGCCTCTCAGCGCTGACTTTGCCAGAGGTACGGCTTATGGTAAGGCACTATCTGTTCTTGGTGTCTCCTTGAAACTTAGGTAGCATCTCAGCTGAGCAATTGGATGTCCACCAACATACTGCGACTGTGCGAGAGGCTTTACGCTTTTCAGCTTATCTACGTCAACCTGCAAGTGTCTCAAAGGAAGAGAAGGATGCATATGTTGAAGAGCTCATTGAGCTTCTAGAACTTCAGGATCTGACTGAAGCGTTGGTCTTCAGTCTTAGCGTCGAAGCGCGTAAGCGACTTACAATTGGCGTTGAACTTGCAAGCAAGCCAGAGTTACTCATGTTCCTCGATGAACCGACTTCCGGTCTTGATGCACAAAGGTATAGCGCTCCGCATGCTCTTTTGTGCATACTGAACTGATGTTTGTCAGTGCCTGGAATCTTGTACGCTTCCTACGAAAACTTGCTGATCAAGGTCAAGCTATTCTCTGCACTATCCATCAACCTTCTTCCCTCCTCTTTGAAAGTTTTGATCGCTTATTGCTTCTCGAGCGAGGTGGAGAAACTGTGTACTTTGGTGATATTGGCCGTGACTCTGTTAAGCTTCGTGAATACCTTGCCCGGCATGATGCTCACTGCCCTCCCAACGTAAACCCTGCTGAATATATGCTCGAAGCCATTGGAGCAGGCGTTACCCCGAGAGTTGGTGACAGAGATTGGGGAGACATTTGGCGTGAATCCCCAGAGTTTAAGCGAGTCAAGGAAGAAATCAGATCCATCAAGGCTGCTGGACTTGCAAAGCCCGCCGACGATAAGAAAAATATAACAACTTGTACGTTTCTGCGACTTACCGGTCCATCTCGGCTACTAATTTTATTTTTAGATGCCACACCATTCTGGTTCCAATTGAAGGAAGTAGTGAAACGCAATAGCCTTGCACTTTGGAGGTCTCCAGACTACATCTTCAGTCGTCTCTTCATGTGCTCCTTCATTTCTCTGTTCGTCTCCCTAACGTTCTTGCAACTCGGCAATAGCGTGCGTGAATTGCAGTACCGAGTCTTCGCTATGTAAGTCGATGTTATTTTATACCTTATATTATGATCCTAACAATTTGTACGTAGATTTTGGCTTGTCGTTTTACCTGTTATTGTGATGATCCAAATTGAACCACTTTTCATCCACAACAGAGGTGAGTGTGATTACTGGAGTTATTGGATGTAGGTCTTAATGTCTATTTTAGGGGTCTTTATCAGAGGTATTTAATTAGAGCTGATTTACGAACTGGAAAATTGACAAAGTTCTCAGAATCTTCAAGTCGAATGTATTCACCTTTCGTCTTCGCCATAGGTCAACTGATCGGAGAAATACCATACAATGTCCTTTGCGCTATTTTGTATTGGGTTCTCATGGTATGAACTTCTTAGTTGTAGAGGAAATAGTTCACTGACATCTCCATTAGGTCTATCCGATAGGCTTCGGCCAGGGAGCTGCTGGCCTCAATGGGACTGGCTTCCAGTTACTCATCGTCATGTTCATGATATTCTTCGGAGTCTCCCTTGGTCAACTAATAGCTGCCCTTTCCCCCAGCGTGCAGGTCAGTAAAGGCATCATGTTCTATAAACGTATTTAATGAACTATATTTTCCAGGTCGCTGTCCTCTTCAACCCTTTCATAAGTTTGATGTTGGGTACCTTCTGTGGTGTGACAATCCCTTACCCGGCGTTGATCAACTTCTGGAGAAGTTGGATGTATCAATTGGATCCCTTCACCCGCACACTAGCTGCTGCCATATCAACTGAGCTCCAGTAAGATTATCCACACGCATGATCTCCCGTTGCTGATGTTTTTTTAGTGGCCTTGCAATCAGATGCAAGCCAGATGAATTTGCAGTATTTAGCCCCCCGACAGGACAAACATGTGGCCAATGGGCACAATCTTTCGTCGACGTTTTTGGTGGTTATATCGACAATATCAATGCCACCACTGCTTGTCGGTACTGTCAATTCAAAGTCGGAGAGGAGTTCTTCCTTCCATTGAATATCAAATACGGGAATAGGTGGAGAGACGTCTGGATACTCTTTGCCTTCTTCGGTGAGTATTCATTCACCTTCGGTAGAAAGTTTTAATTGATTTTTGACAATAATTTAGTGTTTAATCTGATTGGCACTATTAGTGAGTTTAGTAATTTGGTTGTGCGACGAGATTTTTGACATCGATAATTTAGTTGCATCACGCTTCCTTCGTTATGCCAGGCGGTGACCGCTGAGCATCCAATGTTATTCGAATTTAACAAGTGAGTCAATCAAGTCAAATTAGACTTGGCGGGGCTAAGATTCACAGACTAGGCTAGATTCAAGTCAATATTCATACTTGTTTTGAATTTTATTCCAGTTACATTCAAAGTAGTTTGTAGCAGACCTCCATAATATAATATATATCCCAATAATTTGGAGTGAGATTGGAAGGCTAGAAGGTACGAACGAGAAAGGAAAGTAGCCCAAACAAAGCATTCGGTGAATAGGACGTGTCCACTGACCTTCCGAAATTCAATATTGACGTTTTTAACGGTCGACTCTTGAAGCTTTATCAATTCCAAATAGTAAATCTTTCATTCGTTAGCCAGTCAAGTTACCAAATACAAACGTAAAGTTTAATATCGTCACGCTTCTACTGTTGTTTTGGTGCATGTTGGAACTAGCAAATGTTAGTTAACATGTGGGGGAGGGAGTTGTAGAACATACTATGTCACGTAATTGAGATTGGGCGTCGTTGAACTGCTTCTCAAGGTATTTGGACTATCGAGAGTGTTATCATAAAGTAGTAACGCGATAATGGACGATTTACTTTTTTGTTGAGACTATTGATATCGTCAGTCAACTCTTTCTCCTGCTGCTTGAGCTCGTCTTCCAAGGATTTTCGGGGAACCATCATAAACCTGTGCGGATACGCGGAGGTCCAGTCTCCTACGGTACACAGGGGATACGGCTCACATTTTGCCCACGCCTTTGTAGAGGTTGACTGAGCGCTCGAGTTGGCTTATCTCGTTTGTCGTCAGCTGTAGGATACGACGTTCTCGCTCCTTTGCAGATGACTGCTGTTGGGTGACGCCCAGTGCCCGTTGAGATTGTATGGCGGTTTGTTGTAACTGAACCAGGATCTGTATATCGCGGGGTTGTCCATGAGTCGTCGGGTCGTGAAAGTGTCAATTCTCGTACCTTTCTCAAAGTCTCATCTGATAGTGTAGCCATATTGTGTCAAAGCCGTGATATGGGGAAAGCATTGGACTGTTTTTAGCGCGGTGATGCGCGTCACGACGGAGTTGCAAAAATCGACTGTCTCTGCATTTCAACGCTTCACATCACATTGTACGCCACTACTCCGGGCACACAAACGCGACATAGACTGCCTTTACATCTAGGTAGGTTTATACGAACATTCTTACTACAAAATTAATGTTTACTGGACACAGGTTACATATAATACGAAGAAATGGCTTCATTTGAAGACTATGACGAGTTCGGAAACTATATCGGTGCAGACCTCGAGTCAGAGGAGGAAGAAGAGGAGATACAGCAAGATCAGTTTCTGAGGCAGGAGCAGCAGAAGCAACAGCATGTAGGCACGGCTCCATTGGAGGGGTATGACGAGGAAATGGCAGAGCAGCCGGAGGAGCCCACAGGCATGGAAGTTGATGGTACGTCAGATCTTTGTTTCATATAATTTATGAGGCGTTCACGGACGCAGAACCTAGTCACAAGGCTGTCATTCTCCATGAGGATAAACAGTATTACCCCACTGCCGGAGAAATATATGGCGCCGACGTAGAGACCATAGTGCAAGAGGAGGATGCTCAGCCCTTGTCTGAGCCCATTATTGCGCCAATCAAGGTGCGAAAATGGACAGTAGAAGAAAAAGGCATGCCAGAAACTCGGTTTGACAAGGGGTGCGCATATTTTCCTCTTTCGCTCCTTAGTTCTTAAGCCAAGGAGGATGCGATTATGTAGAGTGGAGTTAACAGTTTCTCGTCTCTAAATTTTTCAGATTTCTATTGAATATGACTGCCTTTCCCGAGATGGTTAGAAATGTCGCTGTTGTTGGCCATTTGCACCATGGAAAGACCGCTTTGATGGACATGCTAGTGTTTGAAACTCATAAAATGGTCTGGGACTCAGACAAGAACGTATGTTTATAGGCCTTTCGAATGCTCGCTCAACGCTTAATAAGGACATAATAGTTACGATATACCGACACCCACGTCTTGTCGCGTGAGCGAGAAATTTCCATCAAATCCTCTCCAATGTCTTTAGTTTTGTCCAATACGGCGGGCAAATCACATCTCATTCATTTTATTGATACACCTGGACATATCAATTTTGTTGACGAGGCTGCTTCCGCGATGCGTTTAGCCGATGGTATTGTTCTCGTCGTGGACGTTGTTGAAGGCGTAGGTCTTATTGCGTTGTAATGTTACATATAATTTGGCTAATTTCTCGTATCTCAGCTCATGGTTGGTACTGAATATATTCTCCGACATGTCGTCCAGGAAGGTCTCAAAATCACTCTTGTTGTGAACAAAATCGACAGATTAATCCTTGAGCTACGCGTCAAGCCTGCAGATGCTTACTACAAAATCAGGCACACCATAGAGGAGATTAACACACTCATCAGGTACACTATTACTCTGCTCAGTATCCTTTTTTTGACGGCGCGCATATAGCAATATCGATCCTGACCCAGAACTGCGGCTGAGTCCCGAACGGGGCAACGTCGCGTTTGCGAGCACTGACATGACCTGGTGCTTCACTTTGCGCTCATTTGCCCAGATGTATGCGGACACCTATGGTACGTCGTACCTTGATCGGTTAACGACAACCTTTAATAGTTTCTAGGTGGTTTGGATGTCAAGGCATTTGCTGATAGACTTTGGGGCGATATCTATTGCCAGGATGGCAAATTCACGCGAAAACAAGCCGACCCAGAGAGCAATAGGACGTTTGTACAATTTGTCTTGGAACCGTTATACAAAGTGTACAGCCATGTCCTGAGCGAAGAGTCTGAAGAGTTGAAAGAGACTTTGGCCAGTCTCAATATTCACCTCAAGCCAGTGATGTATAAGATGGACGTGCGGCCATTGCTGAAGGTCGTGCTAGACCAGTTCTTTGGCCCTGCCACAGGTCTGATAGACATGATAGTTGAACATATTCCCTCTCCCGTCGAGGGTGCTGCGAATAAGGTTAGCGCAAAACATATTGCATGTTTTTTTTCTGTAACGAGATGTCCTTCTAGGTCGAGTCGATCTACACTGGACCGCAAACTTCGGAGTTGGCAGCATCGATGAAAGCATGCGACCCAAACGGTCCTATTATGGTTCACATTGGAAAATTGTATCACACGACGGATGCTCAGTCTTTCAGAGCCTTTGGACGAGTCTTCAGCGGTACGTTGAAGAAGGGTATGGAGGTAAAAGTTCTCGGTGAAGGCTACTCGCCCGAAGATGAGGAGGATATGATGGTTGCGACAATTGAAGATCTTTGGATAAGCGAAGCAAGGTGAAACTGCCACCTGTAATATCTCCCTGGGGCGTTGACATTGGTACAGATATTTCTTACCGGCAGAAGAGGTACCGGCGGGTAACCTCGTTCTGATCGGGGGTGTCGACGCGTCAATTACAAAGACTGCTACCTTAGCCCCGCGGGACATCGAAGACGACCTCTACATCTTCCGCCCGATAAAGCACATGACGCAGTCTGTGTTGAAAATTGCTATTGAGCCCATTGCACCTTCAGAACTGCCAAAGATGTTGTCAGGCTTGCGAAGTATCAATAAGTCGTACCCACTCGTTTCGACCAAGGTCGAGGAAAGCGGCGAACATGTAGTGATGGGGACGGGCGAACTTTATCTGGACTGCGCCATGCATGATCTCCGGAAATTGTTCGCTGAGATTGAGATCAAAGTGTCCGATCCTGTGACACGGTTCTGCGAGACGGTCCTGGAGACAAGCGCCTTGAAGTGTTATGCAGATACTCCGAATAAAAAGTATGTGACAGTTCATCGGTTCGGCTGGGGGGCTCATAAAAAAAATCTAGGAATCGTATTACTATGATCGCAGAGCCATTAGAACGTGGGATTGCCGAAGATATTGAGTCTGGACGCGTGAAGATACGTATGACAGCCAAAGAACGCGGCAAGTTCTTCGAGGAGAAGTATCAGTGGGACTTGCTCGCGTCGCGGTCTATTTGGGCATTTGGTCCAGACGACAATGGCCCTAATATCCTGTTGGACGATACATTACCATCGCAGGTTAGTTGTCATGCTCATGGGTAAGGGAGGAAATATGACTAAATGCACGCGAAGGTCGACAAGAAGTTACTTGGGACAGTTAAAGAACACATTAAACAGGGATTCCAATGGGCCGCTCGCGAAGGACCATTATGTGATGAGCGTTGAGTACCACAGTCGAGAATGACGCTACAGAATGCTTAATATCTTTCATAGCAATGCGTGGTGTTAAATTTCGACTACTCGATGCGAGTCTAGCGCAGGAACCGATATTCCGCGGAGGAGGACAGATAGTGCCGACAGCAAGACGTGTTTGCTATTCCTCGTTTTTAATGGTGAGAACCGAACGAGTTATCTGGGTCCTCAAGACTAATCGACGTTGCTAGGCCATGCCAAGGTTGATGGAACCAATTTATTACGTCGAAGTCCAAGCACCGGCCGACTGTATTTCAGCGGTCTACACAGTACTCGCCAGACGTCGTGGGCACGTCACCCAAGACATTCCAAAGGCGGGATCACCACTATACACTGTTAAGGCACTAATACCCGTGATTGATGCCAACGGATTTGAGACAGATCTGCGAACGGCAACACAAGGACAGGCGTTTTGTCTGCAGGTGTTTGATCATTGGTCAATCGTGCCCGGTCCGTCATTGATGTTTTCTCACATATCTGAACAAAAGGGGTTGACGTTGATGCCTACTGTTTATAGGAGATCCCACGGATACGAGTATCAAACTCAGACCACTAGAACCCGCGTCAGGGCAAGCACTTGCTCGGGATCTGGTGTTGAAGACACGACGGAGAAAAGGCCTAGGAGACCAGATTGCTGTATCTAAATATTTGGATGATGAGTTTGTGGTAAGTGACAGGATTACATTCTATACTAGCTATAACTTGTACTTTACAGCTGGCGTTGTCGGCGTCAGGGCATGCGGATCTGTTGGGTTAGTGTACTAAGCGTAGACGTAGACGTGTAGAATAGAGCGTATTTAGCACGTGAGTGTGAGAATATGGAAGAAATGAGAATGCCACGTAGGCTAATAGCAAGTTATTTAGGTACAGCACCGCGCTCAAACCTCTCTCAAACTCACATCTCTTTTCCCTCGACTGGTCCTTCGTAACATGCGAAGTGTAGCGCTCTCCGTCGTTGCCATTGCCGCTACTGGTGCCTTGGCTCAAGTTGAGGATGCCAAGCCCACGTTCGTTGTAAGTATCCCCTTTCCGAAGCCGTTCGTATGCTTATGGTATTATGTAGCCAACTAAGATCAAGGCTCCATTTGTTGAGCAATTTACTGATGACTGGACCGACCGTTGGACGCGCTCCGAGGCCACGAAGAAATCCGCTAACGGCGAGGAGACTTTCAGCTACGTTGGTCAATGGGAGGTTGAAGAGCCTTCGCTTTCTGTCATTGAAAGCGACAAGGGTCTTGTGGCGAAGAGCAAAGCTGCTCACCATGCTATTTCAGCACCCTTCCAGAAGCCCATCAATTTCAGCAACAAACCGCTTGTCGTCCAGTATGAAGTCAAGTATCAAAAGGGTGGTAACTGCGGTGGTGGGTATGTCAAACTCTTGGAAGACGGTTTCCAGACGAGTGGCAAGGAATTCTCTGATACTACGCCTTGGGTTGTCATGTTCGGTCCTGACCTTACATGTCCTGGCACCAAGGTGAATGTGTTACTGGCATTTTAATCGATATCATTTTAACATTTTGTGGTAATAGCTCCACTTCATCTTCCGTCATACCAATCCCGTGACCAAGGAGATAGAGGAGAAGCACTTGAAGCTTGCCCCAAGGCCCACCATCGAGAAACTCACCAACTTGTATACCCTCATTGTTCAGTAAGTTTTCTTTTTTATATTTTCTGCCTTAAAATTACAGAGTTGAATTGCTTTGCTACTTTAGCCCTAACAATACGTATGACGTTTGGCTCAATGGAGAATCCACCAAAACTGGAAACTTGCTTGAGGATTTCGAACCCCCCGTCAATCCTTCGAAGGAGATTGACGATCCCGAGGACAAGAAACCCGCTGACTGGGTCGATGAGGAGAAGATTGCCGATCCTGATGCGAAGAAGGTTTGTAGCATTTTAGGAGTCTCGGATTATGGCCATTAATGTATTACTCTAGCCTGATGATTGGGATGAGGATGCTCCCTACGAAATTCTTGACACGGACGCCAAGAAGCCGGACGACTGGCTCGAGGATGAGCTGAAGACTATTCCTGACCCTGGTCTGTACCTTTCCCTCGCGCATACATTAACTCCTTATATGCGCATACAGACGCCACCAAGCCGGAAGAGTGGGACGATGAGGAGGACGGCGAATATATTCCTCCGACTATTTCTAATCCCAAGTGTGCCTCTGTCTCTGGTTGTGGTGAATGGAAGCGGTATGTTGTCAATTTAATGTTAGAGTGCCCATCTCATTATCTACTAGTCCCTACAAACCGAACCCTGACTACAAAGGGAAGTGGTACGCACCCCTTATCCCTAATCCCGCATACAAAGGGGTTTGGGCTCCCCGCAAGATTCCTAACCCGTCTTACTTCGAGGACCTTTCTCCTGTCAAGAGCCTTCCTAAGATTGTGAGATGAATTGGTGGGTTGTTTTGCGGTTTTCTAATTGGTCTTTGTTAGGGTGGCGTCGGTATCGAGCTCTGGACAATGACTGAGGACATTCTCTTCGACAATTTGTACGTTGGCCACTCCGTTGAAGATGCCAAGAAGTTCGCCGATGAAACTTTCGGTATAAAGAAGCCTCTTGAGGTGAAAAACGACAAGCCAGTCGACGCTGATGAGGACGAGGTCGAAATTCCTGCTTTCAAAGAAGATCCTGTTGGCTTTGTTCGCCAGAAGGTCCTCAACTTTGTTGACGCTGCAAAGGAAAATCCTGTTGAGGCATTCAAGGCTCAACCTGAAACTGGCGCTGTCTTGACTGGTGTTTTCCTCACTCTCTTCGGCATGATTGGTGCTTTCCTTGGCATTATCGGTGGATCTAAGCCACACATCACTGCAGTTCGTATTACATCTGTTTCTCACTGGATGTCATTACTTATTGCCACTTCAGTCGACGAAGAAGGCAGATCCCAAGAAGACGGATGCTGCTACACCTGATGACAAAAAGACCGGTGCTGTGCCTGTGGCCGCAGCAGGTGGTGACAAGAAGGATGATAGCAATTTGAAGAAGCGCAAGTAATCGTAGCATAATATCATAAAATAATAAGTCACGGACTTGGGAATTGAGGGATTAATTGGATAGTGTTATTACTACCCGGTTGACATGTTAGAACGTTGTTGGTTGTTATTCAAAATGCTATCAATACTGTTGATATATCACTAGCGCGCCACGGCGGGCTGTTAATAGAAAATCAGCAATGCACTAGTATATTTGAAACACAGGGGAATGACAAACAATTTTTAATATCTCGGGCAATTCCTTCGTATTCTTATGTGGCATTCTCAATTTCGTAGACTCAGTAATTTGACGCTACCAATGGCAAGACGTTCGCACTCTGCATCACCTCCTCAGCGACTACAAAAACGACCAAGACTTGGGCACCTGACATCGGATGACTTTAAAGATGGCGTATTTTTAGCACCCATGGTGCGGTCGGGAGCTCGTTCGTTTGCTTAATTCGTTGAACGCGAACTGACAAATATAACTGATCTCGTAGTACCTACCCGATTGTTTGCCCTTCAGCATGGAGCAACACTTGTGTGGGGACCAGAAATGGTGGACAAGGCTATCCTGCATACAACAAGAGAAGTAGATCGTATGTGGTCTAGTTGCATTTATCCAAAAATATGCTAATCGCTTACAAACTCCATACCCTGTACATCCTTTTGATTCCCCCCTGTATCTGCCGCTTCGCGAACGTCGTTCTCGCAACCGCCAGCCGTAACGGGTGTCATATCATACAACGGCGTCTCACGTGCAATATTTACAACACATCCCGTCGAGAAGCCTTACCTTATATACCAAGTTGGATCTGCGGATCCCGAACTTGCGGTCCAGGCTGCCAAGGTAGTGATGCAAGACGTATCAGGAATCGACCTAAACTGTGGATGTCCGAAACCATTTTCGACGCATGCTGGAATGGGTGCTGCACTCCTCACCAATCCAGACTTGTTATGCTCGATATTAACCGCTCTTCGCGAAGCGATGCCCCCGGAGATTACTGTTTCTGCGAAAATCCGAGTGTTGCCGTCTCAGGAAGAGACTTTGAAATTGGTGGAAAGAATAGTTAATACAGGTGTAAATGCTTTAACGGTGCATTGTCGGACAAGGAACATGCGCGACCGAGAGGCGGCACTGATTGGAAGGTTTAAAGAGATTGTGGATTTTGTCAAAGGGATGGATAAGGGGGTGGCCGTTGTTGAAAACGGCGATTGTCTAGGGTGGGAAGACGCGATACGGGTGAGGAAAGTGACAGGTGAGTTCTGCTTTATTGTTTTGAATAAGGAGAGGAAAACACCTGGGAGCAATCGAACTGACTTTGGATGTGATATAATGTATAGGCGCACATTCAGTTATGGTCGCACGAGCTGCAGAATCAAACCCAACATGTTTCTCTCCGACACCCATGGTAGATCTCGAAACGACGCTATGGCCTAGATACCTGAGACTCGTAAGCAACAGTCCCTCATCCGACGGAAGAGCTTAATTCCTTTCAGGCAAAATACCTCGATAACTACTGGGGACTAACGAAATTCTGCATGGCCCAGTTCAAAGGGTCATATATCACTATGAAGAGATCCGAAGGGACACGACTACGGGAAAAGTTATCACGGGCTAAGAGCTACGAGGACATGTCGGACTTCGTAGATAACTTATGGACAGGCGCAGAGGTCTTCCGCGAGGTTGTGCAAGCGATTGAGTCGCGGCTACCTCGAGAACACAGACCCACCATGTCCCATCAGATACTGGAAGGTCCTGTCGCAACCAATACCTCTACTGATGGCTCCCCGGGAAGCCCGTCAGAGGTTGAGCTTTCGGGGACTGTCACACCAAGTGGTACTCAGAATCCTGAGCCGCCAGGGTCTGGAGCGCCTTTACTGCCGAATGAACAAAGAAAACCATTACCATCTATTATCACTGGGCAGAATGCCTTGACACCAACGCCGACGCCTAACTCTAGCCAGGCAACTCTCTAATACTGTAGTACTAGTTACCGTGGAGGAGTAAATTTATTAACACATCCCTTGATGAGCTGAATCCAGATCCAGAAAACTACTGCCCCCGAAATGCTGGATCTTCATGCATGGTTGATGAAGAAAAAAATGTGGACACACCCGGAATTGAACCGGGCACCCCCCGCAGACATTCCATAATGCTAAGCGGATGTGATAACCAGCTACACCATGTGCCCCTACCAGAAGCAACCAGCACTTGGTTACTCTGTTACATAAAATGCGCAGCCGAGGACGTGTTAAGACAAGTTGATAAGTAACCCAAGCTACCAGTAGAATTATACTCATTTGACCACCTGGGTTTCAGTTGTCGTTAGCCAACCCCTCGAGTGATACTTCTTGAAGTGACTATTTAATCACCTCGTTTACAGTTGCTCTTACAGTACACGGTCCATGCATTCATTAGTATATCCCGATCAGTTACAGCATTAGCCCATGGCACCGACGAAGTGAAACACAGCATTGCAGGGTGTTCGCCCGCACGCGAGAACCATGGAAAGAAGACAGGCTTATTGTGATGTTGTTCCCAACATCGGACGCCCTCTTCACTTCGGGTAGCTGTAAGGAACTGGACAACTTCCCCGTCACGCATTGTATAACATTGGTCGCGAGACTAAATGGTTCATTGTGTAACATAGCACATCACTCAAACTGACAGAGACTACCCATGCACCACGCAACGTTAGTCCGTCAACTATTGATTGTGATTGTGGCTATGATTTATAGGCAAGCTACTTAACACGAGTAAAGGAAAATGTTGTAGTAATACCTAATTTGTGTAACGTGGATGCCCGCTTCGCATATCTCGTCGGGGACTCCAAACCTCCAGCACTGATGTACTTCAAAATTGTTATATCTTCTTTGCTGCTAGAACTAGTCTCAATTATCCGAGTGGCATTCTTATGACGTGCCTCCGCCATATCTAGAACATCATGCACATAAGTGTCTCCAAAAGTACGGAGCACCGTGAGGAACCGGCCAAGGTAACCTGCGGAAACTCCGGCAATAGCCTCGTTATCTATAATAATCTCTTCGGAAATATCGAGGTAATGTAATTCAGGTGCGTCCTTCAATAGTGTGCTAAGGCGAAGTGCGCACCCATTCAATGTGAGTTTTTGCAAACGATGAAAATTATATCGTTGCGTTAGAATTTGATACTCCTGCTTCACCCAGACATTGGAATGAGCCAAATCTAGTGTTTCAAGATTAGGGAATGTGAACGACCGAACAACCGCATTGAAGTTTCGTATTGAATTGATGACCAAATCCGTTACATGGGTCATCGCTATGTCTTCAACTCCTGCACCTGTATCGTCAACCCTAAGGATGTAGTCCTTGATCAGTGGCATTTTTCGCAGAAAAGCGAAATGGGATGAAAGTGCAAGTGGCGAGGAGCAATGAAATGTGCGTAAATGAGCCCATGGTATTGACGATTCTTGGATAAGCATAGAAGCCTGGCTATCGTCAAGAGTGTTGAATGTCATCGAACGGACCCTGTCCATGAAAAACGGAAATGAAACCCCCGTTTTGTAATGTGTTAAATTAAGCTTGACCTCTTCTAAAGCGGGTAAGACATCCTCAGTCAACACGGGACATAACTTGCTGAGTTCCGAGAAACTCATAATAAGTGCGAGTTTCTCTATTTGAAAGGGCACAAGGAGGCGCCGTAAAATACTCGGACCGGTCAACCATGCCGCGCTGTAAACTTCCAGCATCACAGGATGTTCACCTGCACGCGAGAGCCATTGCAAGACTGGTCCATTGTCATGCCGGTCCTGGATTTTGACATTGCTCCATAGTCGATGCGTGTGGATTGCAACCCGTCGCCAAGTTGAACAAACTTGAGATAATCTGAGCTGGGGGGGACACTGACAACCATAGGGAAGCATGACAGGCCCATGATCTTGCACAACCAGCATAAATATGTCTGCTAAGATTTCTTCGGGTATGTTATTACACGGGGCTAGGGCCATGCGGTAATGCTGAAGGTCATCAGATGCTTTTTGCCTCTCCTTCAAAAGTCGTCTGATATCTTCTTCGGAACGTTGTATGCTCCCTTTGGAACGCTGTATAATCCCTTCAGCTGCAGTTATGAGGGAGTGGACAACCTGTTGATCATGTCTAGTATAACGTTGATTCTTTTTGCCAATGTAGGCAAGATCAAACGGCCTGCTGAAGGCGTTCATCTACCAGCAAATCGGTTAGCTCTTAGCCCCTTGTTAGTTGTTAGCATCCACGCACAGCAAACAGTTTATCGTGATAAGAGTCCGAAACTGTTGTTACTAATACTCGGTCTGAGGATAGCGAGAAGTAGGCGCGGCGCGTAGCAATCAATTAAAGCCTAGTTGAAGGTGAGAGAGTGAGCTCGTATGTCTTAAAGTGTCTCAGCATCTATTTATTTTTTGTTTGCCTGCCGACAGGAGATTTGTTAACGGGCGCCGCGAATTCATCTTGGAAAAAAAAATATTTGCATGACTTGCATATGATATTACTATTACTTACAACTATTCGACAACCTCAGCCTCAATATCCACCAACTCCCTGCCTTCCTCCACCATTTCCCCATCCTTACACCTAACAGCCTTGACAATCCCATCTACATTCGATCTCAACACGGTTTCCGTCTTCATACTTTCCAAAACCACCACAGCCTGTCCCTTCTCCACTTTATCGCCCACCTTGACTTTGACCTCGACAACAAGACTGGGCATGGGTGCCTTCAACACGCCTTTGGCCGCGGCTGCACTGAGGATGTCGCCACCCAGGGAGATAAGCCATTGGGGTACGGGAAGAACGAGTGTCGTCTTATGTCCACCGCTGAATACGTGCAGTCGTTCCATCGTGTTTGGGGACTGTTGTGAAACGGGGATGGCTGGCGGGGGAGGCTGTGAGACGATCGTGGTTGTTATTGACTGTGCCTCGAGTGTGGTCGATAAGGTCGTAGGCGACTCCAGCTGAGCGGGAACGGACGTAAAGGTCGTCGTGGTGTCAGGGGTGTGAACGGTAATGTCGAATTTGCCCGGTGTCGTGGATGTGATGTGGACTGCGGCTTGTGCGTCTAGGTCGGACTCGGATTGCAAGGCTATCGTGCGTTCGTATACATCTCCGCCAAACCTGCGAGAGGTTAGGGATGTCCAAGGTGATTGCCTGGATTGTGGCGATGTGTTATTATCACGCAAGGCGACGAAGAGGCCGGCTTGTGCCAGCACTACAGGCGTAGGTGGGTGCACCGGTGGGAACAGTTCGTCAAAGTGTTTCTAATCATCGACGTCAACACCCGCAAGTAACCGATGCGCGAAGAGAACATACTGGAATGAACCCTGTTTCGACTTGCTCGTCAATAAATGCCTTGTTTCCTGCCAGAGTACGCAAAAACTCGACGTTGGTTGAGACACCAACGACGTGATACTCATCCAATGCCTTCCGCAGCATTCTCAGTGCTTCTGTCCTATCCCTTCCATGCACAACCACTTTGGCGATCATCGGGTCATAGAATACGCCAATCTGTGCTCCCTGTGTGAAGCCCTGTTCGATCCTCAGAGAAGGAGTTATTGACAGGGACGTGTTTCCACTGATATGATCACCTGAGAGTCGATCCACCGCATAAGGTGTCGCAAAGACGGTTGTTGGCGTTGGCGTGGAGAGGTACAATAGCTGGCCCGAGTCCGGAAGGAAGTTGTTACGTGGGTTTTCGGCGTATATGCGTGCTTCGAATGCGTGCCCAACAAGAGGGATGGAAGATTGGGACAAAGGAAGTGGATTGCCTGCCGCAACCTGTACAGAATTTTATTGAGATTGAGCATTCCGAAATTTGTGTAGATAATCTTACCTCCAACTGCCACTCGACAAGGTCTAGTCCCGTTACCATCTCAGTAACCGGGTGCTCCACTTGTAATCGAGTATTCCTGGGTACAAAATTAGTACGCTTCACGATGGAGGGCGGAGGGCACACGTACATTTCCATAAAATAGAATTTCTCGGTGTCGTTGTCAAATATGAACTCGACCGTTCCTGCACCGACGTAGTCGACAGCACGTGCAGCAGCCACCGCCTTGGCGCTCAAGTCCGCGCGCAGCTCCGGAGTCAATCCCGGAGCAGGTGCCTATGATGATGTTATATATCTGTATATGCCAAAAGAGAAAGGAAAACCCACCTCTTCGATAATCTTCTGATTCCTCCTCTGCACGGAGCAGTCACGCTCCCAGAGGCTGACAACGATTCCAAGGGTATCTGCAAAAATTTGTACCTCGACATGTCTTGGATGTTGGATGTACTTCTCAACAAGGACCGTGTCGTTTCCGAATGCCTTGCGCGACTCGCGTTGAGCAGATAGTAGTGCTTCCTGGAAAGCTTCGGGGGTTGGTGTCGACACGATCCGCATACCTTTGCCACCGCCGCCATGAATAGCTTTGATCAGAACTGGGAAACCTGAATGCGGAATGTCATATCTGAGATGAGTCTAGAGAGAATGATTGGATGACTTTACCGATCTTCTTGGCTTCCTCATACAGGAACGTTGGATCTTGGTTCTCTCCATGATATCCGGGGACACATGGCACACCAGCGGCTACAGGTGGTCAGCTACGCATGATACGGTATTAAACGATGGATATCTACCCGACATGATATTCTTCGACTCGCTGAAATCTTGAGTTGATACATAAGAGCATACTTACGTCAAGAAACTTACCTCTTAGAACCCATGCTAACAATGGCGTTTGCAGGTGGACCAATAAATACAATTCCTTCCTGTGCAAGCCTCTCTGCAAACGCTGCATTTTCACTCAAGAACCCATAACTAGAACCCAATTCACAATCCAACATCTTGGGTAATTAATGAAACAGATTGCCTACCCAGGATGAACGGCTTGAGCCCCACTTCGATGACATACTTCAATGATCTTGTCCATTCGAAGCTGTACTAACTTCCCTTAGCGCATGACCACCAAGAGAAGACAATGACGCGAACATAACTCTCCGCGGAGGGTGCAGGACCTATACAATACGCTTCGTCCGCCTACATGTGATACTGTTATCAGGCTCTTTTCACATTCCAGCGCTAGACCCGACTCACAAGCTTGACGTGTAACGCATCCTTATCCACCTCGCTGAACACAGCAACAGTCTTGATACCAAGCTTCCTTGCTGTGCGTATGACACGACAGGCTATTTCTCCTCTTCACATGCGTTAGAGAAGTACGGAGGTAGGGTTTAGGCAAATTACCTGTTTGCTATCAATATCTTGTCAAAGTGGGGACGACGCTGCTGCTTTGGGGTTGACCCGGCTTCATGGAGTCACGTCAGCCTGGTCCGCTTACACGAAGCCACTAGTATACTCGCCACCAGTGTCCCTGGCCTCTGTAGCGAAGCTTCTATGCGAACAGCGACTACTCTGGCTCAGTCTTCCAGAGCATGTGCCTATTCTCTTCGCTCGATTATGCGTCTGGGCTGAGGTGGTGCGGGGAAACACAGAGGTAGCTGTCGTTGCTGGGGCTGTTATACGACCGAATACGCTTGGAAGTCGTCTTGTAGCAAGTGAACGCTGAGATGGTATCATTGTGAGAGTAGAGCGGGAGCGCGGGCGGGAACATTAGTGACATGCTGAGATCCGGGGACTGATCACACGACGGAATGATCCTGTTCCGTAAGAGGCACTAGTGATTTACTACTACTCATATATCTGTATCAAGAACGAAGGAAAACTAGTTAGATCGTCTGGTCGGTATTAATAAAGGTTCACAGTTCGTATAGATATTCGTGCATGGCGTCAAAAAAGAAAACAGAATGTCTACCATTGAGCGTCGTATCATCCGTTTTCTCCGGTCTTCTCTATAATGTCTAGGAGTGTGAAAGGACCTCGGCAAATGCACGAGGTTTAGCAATACGAGACATACCTGTGTCGTCGTCGACCACTACATGATGATACAGTCCTTGTCTTTCAACTTGCCTCCTTCCGACTCGTCGCGGTTCAACACAGACCCTGGTCCTCCTGGATGCTGAGCCGCAGCGCCCTTAAGGCGCTGGACGGCCCGTTTGTCGCCCTTCTCGCCCGCACGCTTGTACCACGTCAAAGCCCTATTAACCCCTATAGTTAGGAATATAGCAGATGTAATCATAGGGTCATATTCACTCAGTTATATTTTGCGGCGTTCCAATCCCGACTTCCAGAAAATAACCTACCGCATACATAGCCTTCGTCAGCCCAGCATCTGCTGCTTTTTGGGCCCAAAGGAATGCTTCTGTATCCGATTGAGGCAACACGCCGGGCGAGCCGACGAGATACCATGCCGTCAGTGCAAAACAGGCTTCACGGTGGTTCTGCTGAGCCGCGATGTTCTGTGCTTTTGATCAGAAGTCGATCGTCGCAGAAAGGGGGGCCCACATACATAATAGTGAATTGACAAGGCTGCATCTTGTGGACAACCTATCTTGCCATATTCGTAGCATTCCCCTAGCCGATATGCACTCGGTGGATACCCCAGTTCTGCAGCCTGTGCCAAAAGCTCGACGGAGTACTCAAAATCGACAAAGAGGACATTATCAATGCCTCTTTCGTGCAGTAACGCCAATTCGTGCAGCGCATGGGGAAACTCGGCGGTGGCATGTTCCGCACTCCGCTTCAGCCACTTCACACCCTCCTTTGGACTTTTTGACAATCCAAGCTCTCCATTCAGCTCTGCTATACCCAATCGGTACATCGCACCAGGATGTAGCGCAGCGGCAGCCTTTCTGTAAAACTGTACGGCTTTTGCACTCTCCCGCCTGCACCCCCACCCATTCTCGCAACATGTACCGGCACGGTAGGCAGCATCTGGATGGCCATGTTTCGCAGCGAGGACGAACAGTGGGTACGCACGGTCAAAGTCCTGCTTGTTCTTCCCCGTTCCCATACCATTGGCATAACAATCGGCGAGGAAATACTGGCTTGCAGGGTGTCCACGGTCCGCCAGACGTTTAAGCAGGGAGGTAGCTTCATGGACTAGGTTGTCTCTCTTCTCCAGCGCCTTTTCGACCACGGTAAGATTGCCTGGGGTGTTGGGGGGTACTGGCCATGTCTTGGAAGCATCGATCATGAACACGGCAAATTCAAATTGGAGGTCGGGGTCCTGCGTCTTTTTGGCATTTGCACGGTAGAGCTCGAGGGTGCGTTCGTGCGAGAGGAGGGAGGCTTGGTTTCCTGGGCGTAGATGGGATTGATCTAGGATAGGCCCGGATGGTGGTGGTGAGGGTGCACGGATGGACTGGGTAGCGATAGAGTCAGCACGAGGGTAGGGAGAGTGGTCGTTGTGCGTAGCTGGATGACCTTGCGGCTGGTAGCCATTGCTCGTCGATGCGCCGCCGTTGAAAAAGTCGTCGCCCTCGCCATTGTCGAGCTGGTGGTGCTGTGAGGCGGTGTCGTAGTCATAAGCTTCTTGTCTAGCCGGCTTGTTCTCGGGAAACTCGACGGAGAGTGCGGGGCGTAGGGAGGGCGGTGGTTGGTGGTGGTGCATGGCTAAGACGGCGTTGGCTGTTACAGTCACCATCCTATGCAGTCCCTCCGCTCCCTCCATTACCGTCGCTCACAGAACCGCAAACCACCCTCAAAGCCCACCAAGAATGCTGCCCAGCCCGTACCTCGCGAGAGCCGCGTAAAATCTCGCGTCGATGACAAGATTAAGAAGCGCATGTCCATGCGCTATGCCGATATTTCCAGCCCAACCGAGCTGAGCCCTGGTCTACCGCCAGTCCCCGCAATTTCTCAGTCTTTTGCTATCGATTCGCCTGTCGATGGACCTTCGCTGGGCGGTGCTTCATTTGAGACGGAGAGTGAAGATGCCGCTAGGAGTCGGACGGCCAAGGAGGATAAGAAGTTTCTCGATGCGGAGAACTTTGACCCAGATGCTTGTGGGTATACCGTCTGCAGACGAGATGTTGTCTGACGTGTCCCAGTTCTCAAACTCAAATTGGCCAACTCGACAGAGGCCGAGCTACAGTCTCTCCAGTCTTCACTGCATGCTGCCAAGGAAGCTACCGCTGCCGACCTGCAACGGACAGTGTTCAAAAAGTATGTTTGATGCTCACTGGTACCCTCATTCTAACGGGTCCCCTCTAGTTATGCAGAATTTGTCCTTATCTCTAAAGAAATCTCGTCCCTCGAGAATGAGCTTCTAGAGCTCAAGGACTTATTGTCTGACTACAAGTCAATGCCCTCCCTCCTCCACATCCCCGACCCTACAACGCTAACGTCTTCAACCCTCTCAACCTACAAACGTTCCTCCGTCGCAGACCTCCGCATCATGTACTACAACCAAATGCAATCCCTCCACTCCACCATCGAAGGTGCATCCAAGTTCGCCCCAATAACACCGGGTAGACACGTCGTTAGCGAGATGGAGGGAATCTACAGCCTAAACGCCGCCACGTACAGAGTCGCTGGAAAAGTCAAGTTTGTTATACTCGACGACGCTGTACTTGTTGCACGCCGAAGACGTCGGAACGTTGGAAATGATGGAGGTGGGAAAGGTGGTCCTGTCAATGAGGGCAAACTAGTCGCAGAGCGGTGTTGGCCATTGAACGAGATTCTCGTCTTGGATACCAAGGACTCTTCCAGTACGTTACTTTTAACCTCCCTTATTTGACAGCCTTACCCTTTGCAAGGCATGACGAACGTATTCAAGATCAGACATGGTAAAGAGGCGCACGTCTACCGAACAGAAAACTCAACAGACAAGAGGGCGCTCCTAGTTCAACTACGCCAGGTAGCAGAAGAACTCGCAGCCAGGAGACGCAGGGAACGCGAAGGCGAGCACGAAAGGCGGAAAACGTTGTTCCATTCCAGTAACGGAGACGTACGTCGTTCCACCTCCTCGCCTTCGTGCACGTACAAATTTGTGTTGAGCAGCGCACTGTTCCCCCTATGCCGGAGTGGATGGCAGATTTAGCACGGAAAGGCGGTGATATACCTGGTGCTGGTGCAGATGCGAAGGAAAAGGCTGAGAGGGATGCACGGTGGACGAGTGACTGGGCAGATCAGTTAACTGTTGCCATTGCACTACGAGAATGGATAAAGGCAGTTGAGCTAGTGGAGAAAGGTGTGTGGTCCTATCATCCAACCCAACAGATACCAACGACACAGCTATAGCTCAGGAGAGACTAGCCGTGACACCTACCCTCGAGAGCAAACTTCCAGTATTAAGGTCACAGCTTATCGCAGCTTTATTGGACGCCCTCTCGAAACCCACCATTCGAAGGTCATCCGTTGTAATACTCATTTCACTACTCACGCGGCTGAAAGCCGGTTCTGCCGCGCGCAACACACTCCTTCAAATGCGTTCACAAGTGATCAAGAGCCACATACGCAATATCAGGTTCGAGGGTAATATCAGTACTTATATAGCCGATCTTGCCATTGTTTGCTTCACTGGCATCAAGCATACTGCGGATTGGTTCTTGGCGAGCTTCAAGGAGAATGAAGCTGCAAGCTGTGAGTTCAGTTCGTGGTTTTCTTTCGTGTAAGGCCTACGACGACCTTGGCAGCATTCGTTGACTGGACGAAGAAGGAGATTGAAAATTACGCCGAGATTTTTAGAAAGCAGGTTTTTACGCCGGATGTGGATCCCGGGGTGGTTCGGGAAGCCGTAAAAATCACGCACGCGCAAGGCAGAAAGGTCTGAAAGTCCTATCACTGGTTGGGTCACGCTCACCTTCATTCAGTTGCTGCAAGAATACGGACTTGACTTTACCCACATCTTCAACGAGCTTCTCGTCGAGAACCCAAAAGAACCTCTCAAACTCGAATCCACCTTCTCATTCAACTCGCACAACCCATTGTCCAAGCACCCCTCCCAGGTGTTCTCACCAGCAACCACACCGAAGCAAGCCACGTCTACAAATGGCCAGAGGACACCTCCCGTTCAAGGCGCGGCTTCATCATCATCAGAAGCACCCCCAGTCCCTGCTTTACCATCCTACCTCAAACAACAACCGTCCAAACCCGCCATGCAAGCATCCAAATCTACAGATCGTGATCCTGACCGAGCACCCACGCCCCAATCGTCCAAACCCTCAATGGATCGAGAACGGGTACCAACACCCAAGCTCACCGACCCACCCGACTTGAGCCCCGTCTCTATCACTGAACCGTCGCTCACATTCCCCCTTATGTCTCCTACATCACCGTATAGCCCCACCACTTTCCCCTACTCTGGCGCAACAGCTACTCCCACCTCCGCCACGTCTTTTGCGATGCTCGGAAACATGCTGTCGCCTACGGCCGCCACGAATGATCGAATGGTATTTTCGATCCCATCCAGGAGCGGGGCTAGGACGCCTGTGTCGAGTAGAGAGCCGCTGGCAGCATTGAGTGGTATGAAGGCACCGGCATACGTATCACCCCTCTCGTCGCCCGTCCCGCAGTCGCTCAAGTCTCCAGTAAAGAAAGCGTCGAGCAGTTCGTTGAGTGGGACTAGAATTGGAAATGGGAGTAGTGCGAGTGTGAATGAGATGAACGGTGCATCTGGCACACCTGGTAGGGTTCCCCCGCGTGCGTTGAGAGCAGGGATGTCGAATGCCCCGCCGACGCCGGCTAGGTCGTCGAATAGACCTGGTGCAGGTCATCGACCCCCGCCTGTTGCGGTGCCACAGCACGATGGAATGATCTAGGCCAGTTTAATTGTCATATCGTAGTGTCGATTACCGCTGTAACCTGCGGTCTCGTGTTTTGTTGTTTTTTTTTTTCGTTGGACAAGTTAGTATTAATTTAGTTCTCATTTTTCGACGTTTTCCTGCTCCGATTTCTGGAGCAACCATCGGGGGCCTGTGAAATAGAGTACATGTAAATATACCGCCAACTACACTAAATAAGTCAAGGGAATAAGCACAAGAGGACGATCAATCGTCCTCGTCTCCACCATGCGAACTAGCCACGTCGCTCATAGCGTCTTCATCCTGTTTCTCTGCCTTTTTGAACTTGGGAGCCTGCGACACCAGGTTAGACAACAGCGACGAGCTACTAGCACCAGCCCCGTTCTTCTTGGCGCTCGCCCAAGCCTGTACCGTCTGTAAGAACTTGAACGACGTTGGGTTTGCATCCCGTTCGTCGTCTGCGAATACGAGGTCCCAGTCTATTGTACAGAGTACATGAGTCTGTGTCTGGCAAGTCAGCTAACTGTAATGCTTACCTTCAACCGTTTGTCCCGTCTCTTGGTCGACCTTTCTCCGCTTGCTGACGATGGGCATCATATCCTGCACCTTGTTCACATCGTCAGGTGTGCCGTGGTTCTCCTCAAAAGTCTTCCACACTTCCAGGAGGGCGACACGCTATCATCAAATATCAACAACGAAATGGGCACATGTAGGAAGCTACACACCTCGTTCTTGAGCCCTTTTGATTTGAGATCCTTGTAAGCTCTTTCAAACACCTGTCGTGCTTGTACGGAGTCGCCAGGTACCATTTTCACTTCCTTCTCCTCTTTGTCTCCGGCCTCCTCCTCCTCCTCCTCCTCTCGTTCTGCCCTCGGCACTGGAATTGGCTCGGCTTCAAATAACGCATACGAGATCCACACTTTGACATGACCGCTGACGCCAATAAGCCTTTCGTACAACTTGCGCACGGCTTCCCGTTCGCCTTCTTCGACTTCAAAGTCGATGTAAGCCTTCCAAAGGAGTTCAGGCATTGACAGCGGTGATTGCGATACACCGAGTTCAAAGATGGCACGGGTACGGGCAAAGTCTTGTAACTGTGATTCAAGCTCGGCGAATTTTATCCAGGCAGGCGAGTTGGCAGGGTCAAACTATAGAGCTTTGAGTTTTTTTTCTTATACAACAGGAAATGAGACCTACCTCAATGTATTTCTCGTACAACGTTCTGGCGCGATCAAATTCCCGGAGCTATACACGGTGAGATACCCTATTCATGTGACAGTAATCAACACATACCTCAATCTCTATGTCAATGTAACCTTTGAACAAAGACTCCTTTGGACACATGCCAATCCCCGCACCCATGATTTTGCGCGCAGCACCTACATCTAGTCTTCGGATTTCAAATTTCGCAAACATGATCCATAGTTTTGCGAATGTGAATTGTTTATGGGGAACTAGCCGTACTGCTGTCTGGTATATGTCTCGTGTCCGATCATAATCCTATGAAATGGTAATCAGATGGGGACCAGTTTTCTTTAGGGGAAAGAGATATACCTTCGTCTCAATCTCCTCAAACAAAGCGTAGTTTAACCATAAAAAGATATACCGTCGCCAATGCCTCTTCTCACCGCCAGGCGGGACCTGCGCGACAGCACGTTCATACACTTCCCTCACCCTACTGATTTGGGCCTCCAATTCCTCATCCGTTGAGCCTTCGTCTTTCAAGTCCCGGTATGCACCTTCCTCCAGTCGAGTGTAATCAAACCAAACGTCGTAATTGCGCCCGTCCTGCTGCAGCTCGTCTTCGTACTGTATCCGTCGTTTACCTAGCACGGTGCTTTCCAACGTCGACCGAGTTCCATGTTGCTTTTCGAACCTTGTGTACGCAGCATACAGAGCTGCAGACTTTGACCGTGGTATCCGTGATAGCGCAAACTATAGCATAAACTCGATCAAAACTGAACACCATTAGATCTCCCTTAAGCCGCGTACCTTGTATATCACCCGTGCCCTCTCATACTCCTTCAGCCTCGTCTCCATTTTCGCAAACGCACTAAAGACAGCCTGCGATTTCTCCACCTGCTCCGCATCGTCACCAAAAAACTCGAGCGCCGTCTGAAAGACCTCCCGAGCTTTGTCCACCCGTCCTCTCTCCTCCTCAAACTTGCCCCACTTGACCCAGACTCGTGGATCAGGTCGCACCGATATCCACCGCTCATAGATCGCACTAGCGCGATCCATTTCAGTATAGCGGGTCTCCATCTTGATGTACGTCTGCCATGCCTTGTCGTCTGGCTCCCACAGCATCCACCGCTCAAACACCTGACGCGCCCCTGGAACATTCTGCAAGAGCTCCTCTAGATAGACATACTTGTACCACAACTGGTCCACTCGCGGGAGGAGCGTCACGGCACGGTCGAACAGGTTGCGAGCGTGCTGCACGTTTCGGTTTTTAAGTTCCACTTCGGTGTAGCTCAGCCATAGTTGGACGCTCCGTGGATCCACGTCAATTGCACGTTCAAAAACGGACCGCGAACGAGCAAATTCGTTTTGACTGGCCTACAATTTCAATACGTGTTGAGTACGGTTATTCGAATGCACAAAATGGAAAGACTCGCCTCCCAATTGGCATACTGAAGCCACTCTTTCCTATCCACATTTAAATTAGACACGACCTCGAGATTAGGAATTGCGACGCGGCGTACACGTTTCCCCTCGTCCTTCTGATACGATCCTCAAATTCCTTCCGTTTTCTGCCCCGATACTCGTCGAGTTCTTCATAATCCTCAACTCGCTGTCTAGGCGCCCGAAAAGCAGATTCTTGTCGTTCTTGAGCCTATAATGCGTATTTGTCACCTATAGCCTATTACGTAGCATAGAATATGTGCATACCTCACGAAGAAGTTGCTCCGCAGTGATCTGAATAGCGCATAAAAGTCAGTGAAAGTCGACGTGACCACGCTTTCAAATGCAACACACCTGGACGGGTGCTGGTGCCCGATTTTTAATTCTGATATACAATTAAGTTTCCAAAGTTCGGGAAAGCTTTCCTGTCCTACCTTGGTGCACGACCGTCCTGCATGTTTTGTGTTCGGTCTCGCTGGGGATGTCGAGTCGAAAAGCCGAATTACAAATAGATACAAACAGTCTACTTCTCACTACGCTTCAAACTTGTAATCTGGAAAAGGATTTATAGATGGCTACTACAGTTGCTTGCTGGTATCAAAGATCTGTGTTGTTCTACTAGGCTACGTGAAGAACGAATATCGAGGAAGGAGAGAAGGAAAACACCAAAAGGTGGGTCTCAAGACCAATAAAGCAGATGCAAAAGTAGCGTAGAAGATTACCCGTACCACTGGGGTAGTAAGCAGTTATGATTGGGAGACAGGAATAATTAGGATGATGAGAAGAACGCAAGGACGACGTGCTGATGATAACTCAGGAATCAGATACAATGGCAGAGGGAAAACGAATGTGTGAGCTCGAGGAAAAGAGAGTTCCCTATAAATATCAATATTCACGTCCAAAATAAACAACGAAAAGCGTGTGCAAGAATAATCGTGATATCAAAAAATGGGATATCGAAACGTACGGGAATGCGGTGAGTTGAAGCGAGCGGCAGAGATGAGGAGAAGAAATATATTAGAATCACGACCCCTTCCAGGATGACGGCGGTGGAACTTTTCTTTGACCAGTACTCCGTGGTGAAGCAGGTTGACTAGTCGTTCTCGTCCGTGATGCCGCAGACGTTCGCCCCCCAGAATTTGCTTGAGCGTGAGGTGGTATAGGTGGAACAGGTGGTGCATGGCCCGATTCGCGCCAATCGCGATCTGGCACCCCAGCTCTAGTAGCTCTTCCCGTCGGAGGACCAAAAGATTCGCCGTATGTGCTTCTCGATGAGCTCCATCCACCGCCCCCACCGCCACCACCATATTCACTCCTTGTCGCATTTATACCACCAAACATGGACCGTGAGCTTGCAGGAAAGATGCCAGACCCAGCCGAGGACCAGTTGCTTCCCATGCCCATGCCCATCATATTCATATTCATGTTCATTCCCATCCCGCCCATTCTCATTCCATACGGTGATGCCATAGGCCCACCAGGCATCCCCCCACCATACATGTTACCCCCACCATACCCGCTCACCACTGACCCTCGTTCCCACTCATCACCAGCTGCTGCAACAGCCTGCTGAGCAACGGCCATTTGATACGCCTGCTTCGCAATCATCATCGCGTGTTGATGTGCCGCAAAGAGGGTAGGGTCTGCAGGACCCTGCGGGAACATAAACTGCGGCGCATTCAACATCTGTTGTTGGCCCATAGGATTACCCCAGTTTCCATTCCAGCTTGGCACAGAACCCATCTGCATAGGGTGAGCTCCACTGCCTACACCCATCATAGGGTTCATCGCAGCCATATGCGCTTGCATGGACTGATTGATCGGCATGTTCTCGTCTTCGTCGTCGTCGTCGACAGGACCGCGGCCGTTGATGACGTTACCGAGCTAACGGCCTATCAACCACAGCCATTGCATAATAAATGATAGACACATACCTCAATCGCAGCCCTAGCCTCGCTCCTCCTCCGCTCCCTCCTCTTTTCCTCGTCAGCACCATCTTTGCCATCCTTATGTGTCGGCCTCCCTTTCCCTGACAAAGAAGGTGGTGGCGCATCACCTTTCAAATCGTCCTCGAAACAGACACTTCTCCGCTTCCCAGTTTTCACACCCATGCCTCCCCTCATACTACTGCCGTTGTTCTCGGTCCCCTTCGGCTGCCTACCACCGCCACCCCCCCCAGTGCTCCCGATGTCACTGCCATCTCCAGGCGTCAACGGCACTCGACCACTACTCGAATCACCGATAGAACTCGCCGGACTATCTCGTCGAGCAAACGGCCTCACAGGCTTAGTTGGAATGGAAGAAACTTTGGTGGCAGGCATCATTGTGCTACTCCTTTGCCGCCCTCCAGACGTACTAGATGGGCCAGCCCCAGTTGATGACTGATTTGGAACTGCATTTGAAGGCGAATCTTGGACAGAATGGTCAGATATATCGGATGACCGGCTTATTGCTGGCGTACGAAGCGCAGGTGGACTGAGGGCCGTTCCTCGACCGCGTGCTTCGTTGGCAGAAGCACCCAAGGATGAACCAGACATATCGAGTGTGGTGGGATTAAAAAGTGTGCTGCTCCGTTGTCGTGTATTGCCACTGCTACCACTACTGCCACTGCTCTCGCTGGACGTAGTCGAGGGAGCTAAGGACGCGGACCTAGAGCCACCGGCAGAAGTAACCGCTCCATTCCTAACTAGAGGTGGGCGCGAGGTAACACTGAATGACGGCGTCGGCGCTCGCTTCTTGATAGGGATGGGTGCAATAGGTGGTTCTATCGCTTTCGGTGCCAGATCCTGAGTATGGACCTCTTTCTCCCTATTCTTTTCTCTTCCAAGGCTCAGGACATTTTTGCCCTTCAGAATACCCTCTTTGCCCTTATACTCCTTCACCTCCTTTGGGTCGACCTTCTCCCACTCGTCGGTCCCCTTCTCGGAGCCTCTCGGACTTCTCGAGTTCTTCCCTTTGGCACTTCGGCTGTTCTCGTCCGAAGATACATCTTCACTTTCCACCTCACTCTCTGAGGTTTCGTGTCTAACTGGTCCTTCAGGAGAGCTCTCGCCCGTTTTTGAAATTAATTTCACAGTTGCACCAAGCATCTCTGCCAATCCCTCATCTGGTGGACTAAGCTTTACTCCTCCAAGTTTGGAATTAGTCGAGCTTGCCAGATCTGTAGAGCGACGAGCAGCCGGGGGTGTTGAACTTGTGTCTCTAGACGCATCAAATGGCAAACGATAATTGGACGGTCGCGGAAACGATAATTGTTTTGTGCCATCAGACGTATTAGCATCGGGAGACCCAAGTGGCGAAGAGAAAGGACTAGGCATTGCTGAGTTGGGGGTAGTTGAAGATGCCCCTTTAGTAACCCTCAGCAGACGATCACCAAGCCCATCTCTCTTAGGCGTCACTTGCTCGCCGATTGGGATTGTCGGTGATGGCTGGCCAAAAGATGTAGCCGCAGTTCTGATGGATGGAGGAGCAGTTACAAATCCACTCGACGTGATGCTCTCTGTTGGAGAATTAGGGGGACTCGATGACAGGAAGGAAGACATGATCAGAGCCGGAGTCTTGATTCCTGATAAATGCAATTAGATGACAATCAAGACTTAGTAAATACGCTATACCTGCAGATGTAGGTGGTGACGTATTTGGACTAGCAGAAGCCGAAAGTAACGTATTGCCCTTCGTGAACCCCCTTTCTTCGACCAATTCTGTCCTTCTTCCTTCTCTAGTAGGCAACGAAGGCATCTTACCAGCCATGAGCTCATTAATGTCAATGAGAGGCTTACCCCTGGCAGCAGCAACGTTAGAGTTTGACCGGTTCCTATTGGCCGCGCCGTACTGAGAACCACGAAACGACGACCCCGACGCCGTCGATAACGCGCTCCCTGGACGTCTCGGAGGGGCCAGAGTCGCTAGCGGTGCATCATCATCTTCGTCTGATGAGTCAGAAGATGACACAGGCCGATGAGGAAGATTTGCAGAGAAACCGGACGCTGTGCTTGCCCCAGGATTGGAGTAAACAGACGTATCTCGGGCATGTCGGGAAGTGCGTTTATACCCTATACGCGCAGTCAACCATACAACCACAAATGAATTGAAAACGACACACCAACAGAGGGATCATTAGCATTAACTAGTATACTCGCCCTTTTGGCAGCGGCGGAAGGCGTAAGAGCACTTGTAGATACGCTTGCGCGCTGACGAGGCCCATTTTGACCCAAACTGGATTGGGATCGCGGGGGAATGTCGAGATGCGTCTCTACATTCTCTGACCTTGAAGATCCATGACCAACTTCACTCTTAGCCCGTGTCTTCTGCTTGTAGCCCCAAACACCACGTTGAGTGACCGTGCGTTCACGATCCTCCTCGTCACCACTTGGTTCTCCTTCAGAGCTAGTATCCGCATCAGAATCGGACGCCAGAGGACCCCTATTATTCCACCGCTGCTGACCATCATGGCCTATTGAAGATTTTAGTAGGCCAGATCGAAGACTTGTACGGCTACCTGCAGCTCCTGGGTCTTGAGGAGCGTTGTAGGGACTTGTAGATCGAAATGAAGGGACAGGGGAACCGGTCATACTACGGCGAGCTTGAGCTTCCCGGAACGCAGCCACAGATATGCGTTGCGACGATTCGCCCACACTTGGCCCACGCGGCCGTGACAACGGGGCCGGACTAGGCACAGCAAGGCATACGCCTTGCGCCTGATTATCCGGAGGAGAGGCAGGACCGACGTGCCGAAAAGATTTTAGACTGAAGGAAGAATTAGATAAATCGGCTGTGGCAGCTGCTTTCGAGTCTTGAGCATGCTGTGACGAAGAATTCGACTTAGATTTTGTTTTAGCCACTGGGGGGGAAGCGGTAGATTTTGCCCATGAAAAGAAAGACCTCTTGGGCGTTGAAACTGGCCCAGGTATATTGGGCAGCTGCGGTGAAGGGTCAGAAAGAGAAGAAGGCGTCTCTAATGAAAAAGGCTGAGACCCTTCATTTGGAAGGGATCGCGTAGATAGGGCGCCTTGAGGGTCAGCGTAAGCCGCAAAGATAGCCGACTTTGAAGGAGGAGGCCGAAGACGGCGTAGATCCGTCAATTCTCCATCAGAAGCAACACTATTCCGTTCTCGTTCTGCAAAAGAAGGGCGCGGTACGCTATTGAACTCGCGGTGAGGGGCAGACTGACTTCCTGTGGTATTGACAGACGTGGTGGAGTTGCCAGCAGGAGAATGTCGTTTTCTTGAGAATGGCAAGCGCAACTTACTCGAAGAGGCAGTTGACACCCCCGAAGGCGAGTTTGCGACAGACGGGTAGATACTAGACCGGTCCCCTTGCACGGGTGTGGAGGGCGCATGGGGAGAGCGGGCAGAATCAGAATGCAGAACAGACTTGGACGGGGACTGCGGGAGGGCTTTTTCTGCCCCCCCTGAACCTGACACGGTAGGCGAGATTGAAACAGACGAAAGGTCGTCGGAAGCGGCGCTGCTGTACGTGAGGGCTGGATCGGTGTTCTTGGACTTCTTGGAAAACAAACCCAGGAACCTGGGCATTTTGCCGGTATCTATGGAGTGGCTGTTGTCGTCGCCGTCGTTGTGGGGGTTGTTGTGGGAGTTAGAAGGAGGGAGAGAGAGAGACCAACGCCTCCGAGATGAGAATAGACAACTTGAATTGCAGGCCTTCTAGCCTTGTTTGGTCGCGTTTTACACGTGTAGTGGACCTGCTCTAATTCACCGGGCCGTACTCCTGCCCTGCTTGGCGCACCTTTGCTCAGACAATCCTACGCTGCGCGTCCAGGTCTATGGTCGTTTTCGGTCGTCAGGATTGAACTTTTTCTCTCCATCTCCAGGCATGTCATCACTGTCCGATGTCAGTCATTATCAGTTAAGACCTCGTGGGAACCCCGAATTTTTTTCAAAATAAACGATCGCCCATTGGTTCACTGTGCTATTCCGAGGGAATGATAACAATCATACTGTTCGGCTTATTTCTTGCGAAACACCAGGCTCCCACTAAGTAATCCTTCTATTGATGCTTCACACCTCCCCGGGCTTGCCGTAGTCCCGCCCTTCTCTTGGTACTTCACAAAAACCGACTAAAGAGCCAACTCTCTCACATGTAATTTCGGTCCAATTACAAGGACCCACCTGTCCCGACTAAACCAGACTCTACCTTGGGTCACGCCTCTGCCATCCCACGCCACGCAAGTCGTTTCTTGACATATTGCACAAAATTGACCAAGTCCGGGTATAAGAACACAGGTAACAGTGCAACCATCAAAGGTATCGCAATCTGCCAAAAGCTGTTTCACCCGACTAAATCAATATGCATACGCGAACAAGCGACGAGTACTCACAGGATATCGGAATGGTGATCAACCGCCCCAAAAGGCTGAAAGAGATAGATCAGCACCCCGAAGCAGCACGAACGAAGCTCGACTAACAAAATATCCCGCCAGAAGCGCTAGCGGGAGAAAAATGATCCTAACCAGCGTCAGTCGTCGCCTTGGCCGTAAGTTAACTATGTAAACTCCAGACGGACTTAGCCAGCCAAATACTGTACTTACATGGATTCATTGATCTCGTATGACGCCATCTAATGCACATCATTAATCATTCTTCTGAACCAGGAAGTTGTCAGTACTCTTACGTTGAATGCGTAATTGATTAGATTCTCCGAGGTGCTGGTGAACATATCAAGACCCGCCAGCACAAACTCGATGTGGTCATGCACACCGGCCTGCGAACGGTCAGCATCATCCCTCGTCAGAGACCATAAATATCTTCGCCCTGTAACTAAAATAGCCACCATGCTTGTTCTTGACAATGTAGATATGCTTTCGTGGTCTTTTGCCATCTTTGGCCTTCGGTGATCCGTCATCTGACCACAGGTCTTCCTTTCTCATCCCTGCCGTCATGGCGACAGTCCGATCAACATCATATCGCCTCAAGCCATCAATCATGGCTCGAGTAGGCTCTAGCGTCACCAAGTTCCCAGAGAGGATGTGCACTGCGGGATAATGACTCTGCAACTTCCATGTAAATGCAAGCAACGTACGACTGCGAACACGGCCTATATTCAGTCTCGACAAAACCTTCCGCTCAAGGTCATAGATTAGTTTCTGGTATTCATCCACAATGCCAAGAGCCCGGTCGACGACTAGTATGCAATATCAGGACTTTGATTTGATCTTAGATTTATCTCGAACCTGCCAAGATCGAGCAACCTCTGCACCAAAATAGACCCGTCTGACGTAGTTCTCAATATTGAATCTGGTCGAAACAATCGGTCTTCGATACGACTCGTAAATTCCAAATCGGGCGACGGACGCATTGATATCACAGTGTCTAAAATTGAAATTACTAGTTTAATAACATAGACTGCCGTTACTCGGCGCACCTTCACGGGTGAAGAAGATGAACATAGGTTCATGACGAACGTCCACTTCATCCCCCTTGAGAGCATTAATCCTGCGAAGTCTCTGCACACGTTCCATCAAAGCCGAATAACATTATTTTATTTACCCCATATTCGAAATCGGCTTGCGTAAGTTTTGTCCTTCGCAGCTGAGGTCATCCAGCGTGGTAAACACGCTTTCCAGCCACTTTTACGGTTAGTCTTTCGCGCCCTTACGCGGTTCGCGGGAGTATAAGCGTTCTCGTCATCCGAAGTGGGCGTCGAAACTTCATCGAATAGTCTGCCAATTCGGGGAGGCAATTGGGACGCTTCCATATCACCTTCTTGTCCTTGCAGATTGCCCGACCTGCGACCACCACCGACCCCGACATCGTCGAAGTGACTTCGGTCTTGCTCCCCTGGTCCGCCCTCCTTAGCGGCTAATCAGTGACACAAAATAAGTGCCGGTGATAATAATCAGCTTTAGACTGGTAATGTCCCTGTTCGTGTAACACTTCCTCTAGAGCGAGGAGATGGAGATCTAAATAACGCCCGTCACCTCTCACATAGATCGCAGGAAACGGCCCACGCACGATATCTGAGCGCAACCGTGCTCAACACCCCCCAATCCAACCCGCCGATATTAATCCACCTAATCCACCTCTCCTCAGGTCTTTGAACCACTGCCTCTTCACCAGGTTCATCCCCAGATAACCTCCCATCCGCCAATGACTCCTCTGCATCATCCATCTCCGTCTCCGTCTCCGTGTGCCAGTGTCTTACAAACGGCGGGTGGGAGGGCTGACGATTGACACGCTGGTGGTCATCATATGCCATACGCGAGGTGCTTGGAGTTATCAGGGAACTTTGCGCTGCGCTCATGAGGTCTCACTCGTGCCTGCTCCGTTGCAACTGCGACGGATACTCGATATCCCGTGACGTCATAAGCTATTATTAACAGCCATCACATCCCTCGGCCTGTCCATCCACGAGAACACTCTTGTTGTCATAGGAACCAGCCACATCCATACTTGGGTTCTTATCGAAGAACGAGTTGGGCTTGAATATCACGCTCAGGTGTTCGACTGGCATCCTATGGGGGGGGGTTCCATCGGTGTCAGTCTCTTGCATAATGAAACGAGATAGACACGTACACCGGCCAGTCTTCTGGCCTGGGAATATGTGTAACCCCTAAATCGTCACAATTAATTATCACCTCAACCCGCAGCATCGCAAGTACTCACCGACAGTCACGAAAACAAGGATATCCTCGTTATCCACGTTCTGCTCGCCCTTGACCCAGTTCCAAACGGAATCCTCCGGTGACTCACGGGTCTGTGGTACATACTTACCAGCAGGCCACATCCTAATCGTTCCAACGCCATCTCCCTCGATGTCTCTACACACCCACAAACTCTTAGTTGCGAACGTAGCTCTCTTCGCAATGTAACTATCAGGCCTAGGAATAAGGGGAACAGCTCCAGATTTCGTCATAATGGTATATCCCACATTCTTGCCACTACTGTAGTGTGTCCTGGCGGGGTTAATAATCTTCCACTTACGATCTGTCGAGTAGTTCCATTCACGCGCACTTTCAGTCTTGATAATAGTATCTCGCGCAATGAATGCATTTCCCGCGTGATTCATTGAAGATCCAGTAGGTGCATCCGGCAGAGGCAAAATATCCGTCTCAACAAGGCTATTCCGGAGCCCGTCAATCATAGGATCAACGCGAACGCAGAATAAGTGTTGATGGTAATGTGCATTAATCCCAGGCGCAACAGTTGTTCCATAGGGATTGGGTTCGCCATCCTTTGTAACATAAACCTGGAGAATACCCGTGAGACGGACTTCGAATTCTATACTGCCATCTTGATAGAAGAGGTAGTTCCATATGTATTCTAAGTCACACGTTGAGCAATCGCGTGTCGAATGCTCTCGTACAAATACCTACCATAGTTTGCAAGCGTGCACACCATGCTTACAACCAAGCGACGTCTTCTGACCGTTTGTGATCGACCACCCACGCGGTAGTCGGTATGCTTCCATAATACCCCCGAGTCCTCTTCATGTACACAGATAACGTTCTTGATAGTCACCGGATTTCCGGCATCTCCAATGAAAGTCCCGGGCTGCAACGCGTTATGAGCACGTTCCTGTTGATGGGGCGAAGCATAAAGCCAATTACCAAATACTGGATGTGTCCAACGCAATCGCAGCCAATGGATAGTTCATTTGCCATTGTACCCATTCCATATTCACCTCTGTAGATAATGCCTCAAAAACCAAAACAAGAACGAGATAATCTCTGCCTACGAATCAAAGGCAAATTTCCTCGGGTGGGGATGTTCGGGCGCCCCGTAAGGCACTACCATCTCAGCCAGTGAAAGGCGATAAAATATAGGCCTTATTTCTCCATGATCATTGAATGTAATGGTTGAAATTGCTATACCTTCGCGTTGATTGTATGCTTCGAAGGTCTTGTATCAACGATAAAGTCGACAGCATGCATGCTGATATTCATCTTACCAACGTGCATCTTCCATCCTTGCCACTCCAAGAGATGTCCGTCTAACTTGAAGCTTACCCCTTCTGGTTGGGTTATATGAAGAGGTTTCAGCCCTTCTCTAGGTCTATATCCGCCCTCCTCCGTCTTAGCCATGAGGTCTGGTAAGAAGTCAAACGGCTTCAGGGGCGGAGGGATACGTTCACGATTAGCGGCTGCCAAAGCCTCTTGGGCAGATCCTAGACCAGGAGGCGACGTGGTGGGAGCGGAGAGGACAAGTTCATTAGGGGACTTGTGGTAGTGAGGTGCGAAGTCTGGATGAAAATATATCATGAGCCGCACAAGGTCGAATAGCCGTTAATACCAACCAATGTGTAATACCTTCCCAGCATTAGAATCAACGACAGGAATAAAGTCCTATTCTAAAATCAGTTAGCTCCCACGTTTAGGGAGATGTACGTACAAGTGGATGTGCATACAGATTGTCGTGATCGTAGAGTCTGGCAAAGAGGATGCCCTGTTGTAAGCGTTTTGTTTGGGGAAAGCGGTCGTCATATCCGATCGCCCACCCATCACAACGGATTTGGTGCGGTTCAATGCCTACAGGTGGCAACCTTGAGTTTGTAATAGTGAAATTCAGAAACGATAACGTACCAACTTCTCCGGCAAGCTTCTGTACCGTTTCATCGCCCCTCACGATTTCCTCGCAGGCGATCAGCTCTGCAACTGTAATCTGTGGCTGAACCCCATCGGGTAAAGTCTCTAGATTATCTAATGTCCATGACCCTTCCGTAGCAGACAAAACAGCATGATATATATGTCTGATAAGGAAAGTTAGCGAGTGAGCGAGACACAAATAAGCCTTGCGCTGACCCGTGCAGCACGTCGATAAACTTTAAAAGAGCTATTAACATTCCGAAGCCACTTGTGCGATATTACCTACATCCACTTCCGCGCATCTGACGATCGTCCTTTGACGTTCCGGCTCAGAGCCCGCCTGTAAGGGTATGCCGAGGCATGCGAGAACTGCATGTTTCGGAGGGGGCAACAGCGAACAAGTCACAAACTTTAGTGCCACCTTCTCGTGACCATGCCTTGTCGCCATGAGCTTCAAGAGTGTCTTGGAGATCGTACCTATCTATGATGATTTGTCCGTATATGCGAGATGAATGACGAAATTCATTAATTACGAACTTCATCCGGAGTCAGCGAGTCCAGGGGGTGCTTATGTGCTGCTCGCTTTACCGCGGTGATGCTGGGTGTAGTCGAGGACATGAATGAAGGAATCTGACTACGGCTATCTGTCAAGATCAATTCACATCGACCTTGCTAAAAATAGGCTTTCGATTGTCTACGGAAAATACTGCGCCTGTGGTTGATAATACAGTTGGATGTAAGAAAGACAGTGGCTTGATGCTCCTCTGGTCGGCCTATAAAAGCGCCATCTCTCGACTACTAAGAGTAACAACTTACCGCCTACTGGCATGGCCTACCCCACAGTAAACGGTACGATATTGCCGAACGATATCCTTTATTGCATCTTCTCCCACCTCTCTCCGGGTTCTAACCCGTGCGCAAAAGGAAGGCGTCGGGGCAACCATACACGTTATAAAGACATGTTAAGAGCCTCTCTGGTGTGCAGCACCTGGAGAAAATCAGCCTTGGGATTCAGAGACCTATGGACGTATATCACCATTCCAGATCCGCCCTACCCCGGCTTGGACAGTGACGAGGAACCAGAATGGGTCACCGAATGGAACACCGAATTGCTCAGGCGTTCCGAACCAAACCCACTTTCCGTGTGCATCGAACTACAATCCACAGGGAGCGAATTTTGTAAAATGATGAAACTGTGCATGCATAGAGTCATGCGTATGTGCATTCACTGCGACAATCTGCAACGAGAACACCCCCTGGTCCAAGTCCTAACGCGGTACCCTGCTGGAAAACTAGAATCATTATCTTTTCATTGTCGAGGGCATAGAGGCGGAAGGCACATTACTTTTGGTCTCGAGCCACATGAGCTGTTTAGGGGTAGCGCTCCCTTGCTGAAACGGCTCACCATAAGTCCTGGAATAGACATTTTGCCGTCTGCTATTCACCAGCTGGTGTACCACAGAGTCGCGTATTGGGACGTTGACCAGAGAAACGGTTGCGACCTTCACTGCCGGTTGTCGCGAATGACTTCTCTGGAAGAACTCGAGATCGAGTCGGACGCGGATGCAGCCAAACTCGATTGGGAGAGGCGACCCAAAATTCGATTGGCAAAACTCAACAAACTTATCATTCGAAACGACGTCGTCAACTTCACACAACTTCTCGATAAGATCACCGTGCCGTCGTCTTGCGTCATTCATATTATCTTCGAGGAAGACTGTTTCAGTAAAGACATAGCCACTCGCATTGTCCATTGGTGGACTGGGGCAGGGCGAGGCGGAGATAGTGCGAACCCTCCCAAACTGATAATTGATGAAACGGGTCAACTGTATGCGCTGGATTTGCGAATTTATACATCCAGAAGAGTTGTGGAGTGGAGATTTGGGGCTTCCATGGCGGACGACGTTCGACGGCTTTTAGCTTAGCACGATGTATCGTATTTCACATAAGCTGGGAAATGCATCACTTTCGTGACTAGACGCCGCCGATGCAAGTGACAGCCTTGGCTTCACCTCTCCCACTCCCTGCGCCTGCGCCCAACATTACCCTGCAGTTCGCCCCCAGTGTCCAAGATTACGCTATATAGGATCGTGTCCAGCCCCACAGACGCCACTCTTTCGCAGCTGGACATTGCGTCTGCTGACCCTTCACTCATTTATCTTACATCTATCCACGTAAACTTTCTTAACCTTCAGGACAAAATGGCACCCAGCTTCCTTTCTCGGCTTGTGAAAGTTTCCCCAGTTACTGCCAACCGCGAACGTGGTGAACGGTCGTTGGATTCACCCCGCGCCGCCGGCTCCGCTACCCGACACCGAAGCCCGTCAACGCCTATCCCAGTGCATAGCGTAGAACCACCGCGTACTGCGCCTCCATCTGTCCCAACAATATCGACAACAGCGCCCGACAGGACGATTAGCAACAGTGTATATGCCAGCAGCGTAAGTCTAAATACTACAGATACAAACAGCACGCGACCAAGTGTAACTGTCGTCCCCCCGTCGCCCCTTCTACGCAAAACGGGCTTTTCGGCTTCCAGTTCTGAGCTGGATTTACGGGCGGCGTCTGATCAACAGCCTTTTTCTGACATATCCGGGACAACAACCAGCAACAACTCATCCCCTCGGCTTCGAACTATCTCGGCACCGTCACCTAAACCTCCTAACATGTCTGAGGACAACCTCGTGACCCGCAAGGAGCAACCATCTTCTCGCTCCCCATCCCGCTCGCGTCCCATCACTCCCTCAAATTCAAATTCAGGCTTTGCAAACTTGAAACAGAAACTGCAAAAATCGTCGTCCAACCTTTCCCTGTCGCAAGCTCCAGAAGTACGGCGGAAATCATCCAACAAACCCCTTAAGGTACCGGCGCCCATTATCGTACCACCTCCCAGTGGCCAATCATATTCCGAACCAACAGACACTGTAGAAATACCACCGATCCCTCCGGTACCAACTCCGGCCGTGGCCATGTCACCCGTAGTCGAATCTCCGACCAACATCCGCAGCCCGGAGGATCACGTTCTCCATCCCATGCCCCAGACTGCTCCAGTGCGCCAGAGGGCGGAAACAACGAACGGAAGGATGTTGCAAGCTTCATCTCCACGCGACCCAGACAGCGTGTCCATATCATCGGCCACGACCCAAGACCAAAACGGAGACAAGGACAAGAAAAAGCGCTGGCGGCGTGGATCTACGAACTCGCGGAAGCCATCAGGTCTTGCGGGAGCAATTGCCGCTTCCGGTCTCGCCATGGCCAACCCAACTATGTCACAGGCTCAATTCAGTGCCTCTATGATCCAACTCACTCAGAGCGGTGGCACCACCAGCTCTCGCAAGTCTTCGAATGCTACCTCTCATCAACCTGCCGTGCCTCAGACACCTCATACAGGGTCCCACGTGAAATCAAGATCAGTCGACATGGGACCTCATTCAGCAAGGTCCAAGTCTCCTTCTCTGTCGCTTATGCCAGCACGTCGCAAAACCACTGCCAATTCGTCCATACACAGCGACAATAATTCGGAGTACCATCCTGAGGGTCCTGAGTACTTTGACATTGATGCGGACAGCAGCCTCGAGGATAGGTCTGAGACTGAGGATGAAACGGACCTTGATCTTGGCGAAGATGATATCCCTGTTACCGGGTTTGCTGTTGCCTCCAATAAGCGGAATGCCGACTTCCACGAGTTGTTCCCAAGTATTCCTGAAGGAGACTACTTGATCGAAGGTGAGTCAGGAGCTGTTTCACCTATCCACCATTTACACTATGGGGATGGCAGACTACGGATGTGCATTGCAGCGAGAAATCCTCATCCAAGGACGACTGTACATCTCGGAAAACCACATATGCTTTCATGCGAACATATTCGGGTGGATAACAGACGTATGTGACATGTCTGCAGGCCTCCCTGTGTATTGACTTTGTGGAAGCTTTCGATCCCCATCTATGACATCACCAGTCTGGAGAAGAAGATGACGGCATTCGTGATCCCCAACGGCATCCAGATCTCTACGCATCACACCAAATATACGTTTGCTTCTTTCCTTTCGCGGGACACGACCTTTGACGTCATCTATAATATCTGGCGACATGCACGCCCGGACGACAGCACCAGTATCTTCTCCAGCGCTCGTGCTTCTCTCGAAGGTGCCTCGACCGACCAAATAGGTCGCGCAAACGGACACTCCAATGCCACTCTGAATAGGGTAACTATCTGTGCTTGCGGCCGGGAGGGTAAACATCTCCCTGAAACAGCGCTGGAAGTCGTCGTTCCTGGCACCCCGGATCGTATACACAACCTCATATTCATGAGCGGTTTCATTAAAGACTTCATGGTGTTGGATCAAAAGTTGACGGGTAGGTTGGCGTTCGCCGCCAACACTAGATATGATCCGAGGCTGACTTTGTTTGCAGACATTCAGGTGTCCGATTGGACACCCATTGAACCTGGGTCCAACTTACTCGCAAGGAACATGTCTTATATAAAACCTTTGAATGGAAGCTTGGGTCCTAGGCAGACCAAGTGTGAAATTAGAGATGAGACAATTCATGCGGATCCCGAAGACTACCATACTATGCTCACAACAACGAGAACACCGGACGTGCCCAGTGGCGGAGTGTTCTCAGTCAAGACACGGACTTGCATTATGTGGGCTAGCGCCATAACATCCAAAATTGTCATTACCACAGAGGTAGAATGGACGGGCCGGAGTTTCATCAAGGGTATGCTAGAACGTTCATTCACTGGATTACTATTCTGATCCGTTTTTCAATAGGCATCATCGAGAAGTCCGCCATAGATGGTCAAAAAGTCTATCACGCCGATCTAGAGAGGTCGATGAGAGCCTACATCCAGGAACATCAATCAGAGTTCGTACCCGTTGGCATAGACCCATCGGCAATTGAACTGGCAGAGTCTGCGACGGTTATGCCTAGCGATGCAGAGAAAGCTGAGGAGCCCCTGTCAGAGGAAGCTGAGAGACGCAAGCGCGAGCACGAGCGTAACCAACGTGGCCTTCAATGGGCTTGGGATACGTTTGATGGAGCGTGCCAAGTCGCACGGAGGAGTACCAAAGGTGCTTTGGAGCTCATCCGGGATGCGTGGGATCAGTCGTCGACCACGACCATCCTGTGGTTTGTAATTGTGATACTGGTGCTGAGTAACATTTGGACGCTAGTCCATATGGGATCCAGAAAGGAATCCGGGAGAAGGAAGGAGATTAGGCGAGCGGAGGAACGTGACCAGTGGGTACACGGCGTTGTGACTGCGTTGCGGGATGAGCTTGTTGGGAAAACGCAGCAGCAGCAACAGCAACATGCTTTACCTCACGCTGGTGGTGATGGTGATGGTGGGTCCTCGTTCACTGTTGGCAGTTCCCCATGGTATGATGAGATTGCAAACCTGAGAAACGTGCTGGAAAATGTGGAAGAGAGGGCTAGACTCCTCAAAAAGAGCCTGGAGGAGATGGAAAATGAAAATACGTTGGACACACTGGATTAGATTCTTACTTTTGGGCTTCAATGTTTCACGGTTTCATCCTGGTTTTTCTTCTCATATAATTCTTTAATCTTTAATCAGTCACTCCTTGCCACTCTTCTACTGCTTTCTTTTGCTTTTAAACAATAGTTGCTTTGCTACCTCCACAAAACGATAACTTACGAATGTGACATGACAACGACGACGAGCTCTTGTGCCGAATAGAAGACCGGACGGTGTTTCCTTATGTCGTTAGCATCGATCGGGCAAGCTCAGGTAACTAATACCCTAACGGGCGGAGCAAGTTACAAACATTATCCACTTTGTTTCCTGCTCTCTCTCTCTCGCGTATAATTTCGGTGGGTGTTCAAGAAGTCAAATGTAGGTACATGCCTGCGGCCGTGAGTTATTGACAAGGTAATGTACTATATACGGGGTCATAAACATGCCAAATAACAATAAGTGGTTATGTTCCTCTCCGTCCAGTTCTCGACATTTTTTTTTTCTCTTTTGTTACACCAATCCGTTTCCTTTCAATATTGCTACCCATCAAAAATGAAAGTAGGTCAGTCGTGTTTATAACGAACGACGACCAAGACCGCACAGAGCCTCCGCGGCTCGCATCACGTCGTCGTCTTGCCCCCCTTGTGATGATTTTAGCACAGGGGGTATGGCCGCCTGCATGGCACCGTCCGGACGAGCGATCCACCGGTCGTCATCGTTGGTCCAGCTTCCATTTGGGGTGATGATCTCCTCTGGTTCTTCCTCAGTCAGGTCCGCATCTACCTTTGTAGAGCGATTTTGTCGGTGGTGGTGATGACGGCGGTGGTGGCGATGATGATGATGATGATGATGGCTGCGCTGTTCCTTTGTCCTTGTTCTACGAGGATAGGTGTTGGAGAAGGAGATGCCTTCCTTCTCCGCCAGACGGGCAGCCGCGCAGGCCCATTCAAGACTGCGTCTTCCCCGCTGGTTTTTCGCCTGTCCAACATATTCCAACAGTGGGGGGCTAACAGGTGATGCGATGGGCGATGATGGCATATTGTCCCACAGATTGGCCCCCGGGTCGCGTCGGCGCGTCGGGGTACGCGGCGTTGATGTTCGTAATTCCGTCCTCGAGGCTATGCGGTCGAGTGACGGGCGAGGGGACGTGGTAGAGTAGGTTGGTGAGTGTGTTCTTGTTGAAGCGAGTGAAGTGGTTGAAACGAGGGCGCGTGTCGCGTCCGAAGAATTAAGCAGAGCGACCCGGCGCTCTGTCTGGCGTTTATTTTGAAACCAGATCGTGACAGACTTGACCTCCCTATATGGTCGAATGTCAGGCAACGTGACTCCAACATGTAGCTTCGGGAGCGGCTTACATTCCCCCAGCCTTAGCAACGGCTTCTCGCTCTTCACGCGACGGATGCGAGTTTTGGTGGAAAAGACTTTCGAGCATCGCAAGTTGCATACTTGTGAATCTTCTTCGTGTCCGACGAGAGACGGTATTGGGCTGGCGGTTGGTCGCCGTGTCGTCGGTAGATGAAATACTCGTTGTCGAGGACGTGCGTGAAAGCGTAGGGGCTGGTGTGGTCATAATCGAAGGTGCGGGGAATGCAGGGCAAGATGCTGGTGCGTATTTATTCAGACGTTCGGCATACGGTTGATGCGAACCAAACATTACGCGACGCGTTGCGTTGAAAGATCACGTGCCCGCGACTCGCGCGCCTTCTCGCCTTCTGCCCGTTTCCCCGGCCGCGGACATCTAAGGAATTCCCCTGCTTGATGCCATGGAACTGAATGTCTTTCCACCGGTCGTCAGAGTCTATGCATCGCCCCTGTTTTTTTCTTTGTGTCACAGGCTTACCCAACAGAGCGCAACTTGCCAAAGTGGGCCTGGTCTTCCCTCCAGCGTCGAAATGATAAGAGAAAAAAGGGATAGTCACTCGATGTCCCGGGAATAGTAGCCTAATCAAAATTTTGCCCGATCAGGCTCATAGCAACTACGATGAGATTCCCGACGATAGGCCTTCGTTAATTGGTAAGTACCGTAGCGTTCTATCTCAGCCTTTAACTAGGAACGGCTTCGTCAAGGCGGGGAGCGGAGTTGCTTTGGGGTGACACACTACCGGTATTTTGGCGAACGCATATAAGGCGCCACAGCTTGAGAGCCTGTCGCTTGTTTCTGTCACCTTGACCCATTAAGCCGATCCCAGCCAAAGTTAGAACTTATCGTCTGCCACAAATGGCTAATGCCCGCTTTGATAACGGCAGTCGTACCGAAGCACAGCAGCGTAACGATTCGTGAGGTGGGGGTGACTACTTTCCTGGGCCCGTGATGATCGTATTTTTTGAAAAGGCAAAGTGGTGAGTAAAGTATGGAAAGCGCCTGATCGGTTGAGAGATATTCACCCACTCGGACTCTTGCGTGTAAGCGACTGACAAAGAGAAATATTTTAACGCTTGGGGCTCTGTAAAATCCATTGGGCCGGAAGGTCCTATCAGTCACATTAACGTTTTACTGCCTAGAACAACGAAGAATGCCACGAAGAGGGCTAATGCCAATCCCCGTATGTCCAATTTGATTATCTGCCGTAACTTGAACTGACTCGTCCGGGGTATAGTGTCCATTGGCCGATAGATGGAGTTCTGTGGCTGCCCGCCAAGTGTTCACGTTACCGGTGAACCTTCCCGCGGTGCTCTGGAGCAGTGCCCTGTAATTCAATCCAAACCATGTCTGGGGCTAAACCTGTGATACGCTTGCCCGCTTTCTGTACATCCAGTCGCTTTCAAGCGCCAAGTAAACTTACCTCAGTCACCGAGAGCCGCACTACTTGCAGTAGAAAAAGCAAGGAATGCCCTGACCGCGTCATCCATGTTCCATATAAGATTAATCGAGCGCATTTGATGCCTACGGCTAACAGTACACCCAGGAGTATAACGATGGTAAGTGCAAGGTGAGGGCCATAAACGCGCAGATAGGGGCCAACCGAGGAAAGCACAAAGCCTAAAGCAGAGAGCATGGGTATAGCATCGCATTCGATATTTCAAGCCACATGAAAGGGAAAAGATGGGATTTCTTCGCGATCCCGGATGAGTTCTTGGGCTGATATAATGGCCGGCTAAAAATGATTGCGCGATCGTTGTTACAGAACAATAACAAAAGTAAAACAGATACGCTTCAATAAATCCACATTCGGTTTGAACCTGAGTATCTTGCTCTTGAAGAACATTACTTTGTTATCACGAACAAGGGTCCCGTCGTGTAATACTTGAAACTTGATTACTCGTCCTGTGGCGGTTGTAATAAAGGCATGATTATTACATAATCAATCGTCGCAGACGTGTCGCCAATATTTCGAGTTGCTCGTACCTCGCGAACAGCACAAAACTACAGCTAGTCGAATTTAAAAGCCATGGTTGGTGCTCTTGGACAGCACAAGAATAGAGCTAACATTTCTGTCATAGGTTGTGCTGGCGGCATCAATATGCACGAAAGGCGGCAAGCGTAAGAGTCTATTGGTGCATCCGAAGGCTTGATGATAAACAAGATGTAGCCGTCATTTCACGCCAGTTCCGTGATATGACACGGACGAGAATCGAATCTCTACTTGCGTCCTTCCCAAAACTCATTCCAACAAACACGCAACATACGAGCGTCGAAACGGCTGATGTCCGTTACGTCTATCAACCGTTAGAAGACTTGTACATCCTCCTTATAACCAATAAAGCATCGAATATTCTGCAAGATATAGATACCCTCCATCTCTTCGCGCGCGTGGTCTCTGACATCTGCAGAAGTGTCGACGAGCGGGAGATTTCGAAGCATGCGTTTGAACTGTTGGGCGCCTTTGATGAGGTTGTTAGTTTAGGATATCGCGAGCAGGTCAACCTGATGCAAGTTCGAAGTATATTGGAGATGGAGAGTCATGAGGAGAAGATACAAGAGATTATCGCTAGGGTGAGTACATATGCTAAGACGCTGATATAATCTGTCTGACTAGATTATACAGAATAAAGAAGCTGAAGCCAAAGAAGAACTTAAACGGCGCGCGAAACAACTAGAGATGCAGCGTCGTGAACAGCAGAAACGTGCTGCCAGCGCAGGAGGCGGAAGCTACATCGGCGGTGGCGTTTCAGGCTATTCGCCTGTGTCCCGCTTCGAGGCACCGGAGCCCCCCGTATCCCGTATCAACACTTCACCTCCTATTACTTCAAGTGCGACACGTCCGCCGGCTTTCAAGGGATCTGGCATGAAACTTGGCGCAAAGAAAACCAGGCAAGCGGAGCTTCTTGATGCTCTCGGTGGCGAAGTTGTTATTCTAAGTCCTGAGATCTCAGCACCTGCAACTCCGGTTGTAGCTGCAGCGTCGGTGTCACTGCCCAAGGCGAGCGGGCGTGGCAGTTTGCCAGAGGTTACATCGGAGAAGGTTCACATAGTGATTAAGGAACAGATATCCCTTTCACTCCTTCGCGACGGTGGAGTGCAGTCCATGGAGCTCAAGGGAGAGATGAACCTCCATATTTCAGATCCCGAATTTGCCCGTGTTAAGCTTGCTTTGGAGCCAGTTTCGGTCGATTTAGGCAATGCTTTGCAGTTCAAGCAACATCCCAATGTTGCCAAGTTTAGTCCTGGACAGGAGCGTATTATTGCAATGAAGGATCCTTCAAAGCCATTCCTGGTCAACCAAAGCCTTGCTGTGGTCAAATGGAGATACGCAGGCACAGATGAAAGCAATGTGCCTTTGTCAAGTGAGTTTTTTTCCGTGTGATATTTCGGGGCCGTTGGTTTGAATGTCGAAATGTAGTAAGCTGCTGGCCTTCTCCGAATAACGACGGAACGTGTGAGATCAGCATGGAGTACGAGCTTGAAAACGAGAACGTTACTCTATATGATGTTGTCATTCTAATACCTCTACCGTAAGTATACGCGGGTCTTCCGCACAGATTTACGCTGATGGTACGTGGTACATTAGGAATGGTTCATTCCCAAGTGTCAGCTCCAATACGGGCGATTGGTCACTTGAGACGTCATCGCATTCTCTTGCATGGTCCATCCCAGTGGTTTCCCCGTCTGACGACAGTAGATTAGGTTCACTGGTCTTCACTGTCAACGGGGACGATCCAGCATTATTTTTCCCTGTTAAAGTATCCTTCACTGGGCAGGGAAGCCTGGCCGGGGTAAATATTGCCTCTGCCACGACGGTCAGCGGCGGAGAAAGCCCTGCGTTTTCTGTGGATGCGTACGTTACGGCTGAAAACTATCAGGTTGTGTAATAATTGGTAGATATTGATACGGATGTGAAGTCAGTGTGAGGCCTTCCCAGATTAGTCGTAACACGACTTTCATTCCTTTCCATGATGAATTCCTACTCGTCAAAGCCGTTTATTAAATCTTGTCTGTCCACCTTTCCACCCGAGCTGCTCTACGAGATAGTGCAGCACTCTTGCACGCCGGAGCTGCTCGCTCTCTGCCAAACCTCAAAACGTTTTTACCCCATTGCTACTCGTTTACTCTACCGCATTGTAACGCTGTCAAGTCCTCCTCAAGTGATAAGGTGCTGCAGGACAATTGTACGCAAGCCGATAGTTGCTCTTGCTGTCCGTCGGTTCTCCATGTACGTCCGTCACACGGATCTGTTTATGGCAAAAGTCTTTTGACAAAGTGAAATACATATTTTCGTCCTTGGACCTGTTTCTTGTCATTGGCATCTTCAGAGACTTCTCGACGCGGAGTCTGTTGCGCGGTTTTTTCAGGCTCGCTGTTGATGCTCTCGGGTATATGGTTCACCTGGAGTCGCTGGACATTTCGTGTGCTCTACCGCTATTAAATCTCCTCGGAACGATGCCATTCGCACACCTCACGCAGTGTTCACTCCCTTACTCGATCCATCTCGTGCCATTCCTTCAGTCTCACAAAACCATACGCGACCTCATCATCCAACCACCCACCCGTTTCGACCTTTTTCGGCTCGTTTCAGACGTATTCCCATACGTCGTGTTACCAAACCTGGACACCTACGTCGGACCCAGCAAGGTTGCGCAATTCGTGATCCCTCACTCGAACGTGTTCCGCTTGACCATCTTTTGGGACTTTGACCCACCTCCCGAGGAAGTCCTGCCGTCGTTAATGCTGTCCAACAAGAACGTGAGCGTTCTGGATAATATTGTAGTAAGATGGGACCAAGCGCTGTTTTCGGCTATTGTAAGGTACCTCCCGAGTGTGATTATGCTGAGGATACGGAATGCATGTCCGTTGGATGACGATGTCCAGGTCGGTTGGTGCGTCACTTGTAACTTGGTGAGGTGTTGAACAACACGTTTTAGCCGTTCCTCAATCATGTCGAGTCGCTTCTTCCAAAGCTCCCGAGTTTGATTAATCTAGGCATTGCCCATATATATAGTATGCCTATCAGTATGGACGACCTGGACCGGGAACATGATACCGTGACGAGGTGGGGTCAGATCCTTCCTGGTCTTCAGATTTGCACACTTCCCAGTGAGTCCTTCTGTGGCCGTTATGAGAAAGTGAATTAACTTACGCTTGGTTCAGGCGGCACGAGGTGGTCACGGTTCCGTCCTGATGCGTGGTTCCCTGACAAAGGCGGTCCAAATTCGGATACTAAAGCCCAGTGGCTGTTCCGAGCCATCCTTGCTGTGAGGTTCCCGTTAGACATGTACGCGGATGTTCATGACGAGGATGGACAAGCGCTTGTGTCGAGGCTAAGAGAGTTGCGTGATAGTGGAGTCGAGTATCCCGTGTTGGTTCTCGGGGAGAGTTCGGATCTGGAAGTGGACGAGAATCCGTACGATGAAGGTGAAGATGAACATACTTTGATTGCATACCCTTCTTTGATAGAGAGCGTGAATTCGGACGAAGGTTTGGACTAATCCTCATTCCTTTTGCTAAATGTTTCTAGTGATGGACTTAGTGTAATCGTACTAAAGACATAAGTGACAGCTTTATGAGCACACGCTCTTCATCAGGTAGCCTGACGAGTTATCCCTTTAATAGATCACCGTAATGTACATGTATAGTAATGTCTATGATGGAAATGCAACTTGGTGAATGAGATTAGGCAGATACGGGAACAGAAACGGATGAGGACACGGTGCCACCATCAGCTGTTGTCAGTTCAGCGACATTTTGCTGGATAGTAGCATATAAATCGCTGCTCGATGTTAGAGCCTCAGTTTCACATATGTATTTTTAACACTGCGACGAACCTCATTGCGATGTTCAAGTCCTTCTCAGCTACGACGCGTGTACCCTCGGGCGCGATCCCGCAGGCGCTATACAAGGGAGTTTTAATGCATTTTTCGGATTTTGGGAATAGCACAAGAATACGTACGAGACAATCTGGTTCCAATACGAATGAGGCTCGAATTCGAAATTATTTTCCCCACCGAACTCGGCGTCGAGATGTGATAGGGGTATTAATTCTTTTAGGTCTGGGTTGAAGCGCATCTGACGGGCCGGTTAGAAGGAGTAAGGTTGAGAAGGGAATGAAGTAAACCTTGTCTCTGGTAACGGGATCGAGGAAGGGGGAAATACCTTTGTAGAAGAAGGCTAATATGGTTGGTAAATTAACGACTAGAGCTCTGCCGAGCGTCTCCACATAATGTTGTTGCAAGATGTTCAGTACCTGAAACGAAGGTAAAGGCATATTTCCTTGGTCATCGGAAAGAATATACCTTACGAGCAATGGATATCGAGGGGTTTGTGCGTAAGGTACAAGATTTATAGTCAACTATGATCACCAGGGATTCTTGCCCATGTGGCATCAAGTCTTTGGCTCGTTCGCTTTAGGAAAGTGCTTAGCATTGGAAATCAGGTTGGGTTGTTAAAGAGAAGCTTACAGCCACCAGACGAGATGACGTAGTTGCCTCTGGCTGGTTTCCGTATTTTCGCGTCCTGGACGCATGTAAAGAATGGGACGGCCATCATTATCAAATCCATTCAGTATGCTGTAGAAATGTATAAGTGAACTGGATATGCGACACGAAAGAGTTCATACATTTTCCCGGTCACACTCTCGATCTTCACATCATCTGGGACAATTAGGTCGGGCTTAAATTCCCGTCTCCACTCGACGGTAGCTTTTAGCCGCCTCTTGGCTTCGTCAAAATTCCATTTTGAAGCACGCATATAGCGGCCCATTGTGTCTGGTCTGTTCAGCCATTGAAGTTCCCATGGGTAGTATGGATCTGACTCAGGGAGGAGCAGATCGTGGACCGCATACTAATGCTGCGCGTTAGCTAGAATATTTATAGGTAAACTCTGCTCCACACCTGCCGCAGCTCTTTGATCTGCTCAGCCTGTTCATCGATATATTGGTATATCGGTGCAATGACGGTGCCGGGAACCGGCTTCGTCAAAACTTTCATAGTTTTGGTGGACATTTTGCAAGTCCTCGTCGTTGTCGTCGTTGAGAGTGGTGAGGGTGAGATTGGGGCGGCCGGGGATCCTCCTGGGTTCTTCTATGCATTTCTATGATATTACGTGAACCGTGGCTTCCGAGGAATGGTGTGTCCAGTAAGCCATCTTTCGCACGTGCATCTACTTTGTCATTTATGGAAGGTGAGTGCACCTTTTATGGTAATTCCAACACGTCAGCCTACAGCATTGCACGATGGTCATTTGTCAGCAGTCGGGCAAGCGCTGTTTGTGCACGCATCATGGCCGCCACCAGGTCATTTTCTTCCGCTTGCTGACTGCAATGTGTCTCGGAATGGTCGGGCGCCGAGTAGTCCAACTGTGGTGAACGCGTACTGTGAAACATGTTTGACAGCGCTTAGACTTGGTGGCACAGATAAATAGGTCGAAATAGATCATCCCACTTGGGCTGTCTCGGGTACGGAGAGGATAGTACTGTTTCTGTTTCTTTCCTATGAGACAAGGACAAAGGAGATATGCTCATCTTACCCAGGGACGCACGGTTGCCAGGTTAACCTGGCGTCACGTGTTATTTCCATAAGAGGAAACTGCTGACAAATCAGCCTGCAGCAGAACAGCAGGCGGGCCTGTCTCATTATTCCTGTTGCAGTACCCTCTTGTCCCGTTCTCGACGCTGTCCACAATCCTTGTTACTGATCTGGCTTATTTCATTCCTTAATCAAAATTTCCTCCTTCAGCATGGACAGCGGACGTCCGCCTCGCTCCGTGCGACCAGGCCGTCCTCCACGACAATCACAATCTGCATCACCCGTTCCACCTTACTCGGAGTCAACTCAACGCCAGGAGCGCCCTCCTCTAGTTCACAGTGAAGGACCGAAGAGTTCCGTTTCCTTCCAACATATCGAGCGTGGCGACCGACACGACGCCCTTGATACGCAACGACTACGTTCCATACCCTCTGCTTATCAAAATCAACTAAGCCCAACGTTCGATTCTGAAGCCGCTGAATTTCTTGACCCTGCAAAAGTAGGAAGAAAGAAGAGCCTTGTCAGGCCCGACCGGGAAAGAATTGAGCCAGGTCACAGACAATGGCATTATCGGGCGCATGCTGCCCAGGCGATTGAAGGAAATGAAAGAGTGGACCTCCTGCCATCCTGTGCGCGTTCCTTCTTTTCATATCAGTGGTTTTGCTGATCGTGGTTTTGACTTATAGCCACCGGAAATTTCCCTCAAGGGTTGAGACGGGGGCGCTCTATTCTCGCCAGAGACCAGGATATGCAGGAATCTGGTTTGGCAATATTCAAACGAAGTGCAACCTTACGTCGGAAAAGAACTCGCCCATCGGAGATATCATCATCGTCCGAAGCTGTGGTAGAAAAGAAAAAAAGAGGGTGTTGGAAAGGTCCAGGACCTGGTGGTCCTTGGATGGTATACTGTTATGTCATCACGATCTGGGTCCCACCTTTCCTGTTTGAAACCTGCGGTAAGATGGATCTACTAGTTAGGAAGGTCTATTGATTGTTCTCCCAGGCATCAGAACACCGGAGCAGCAGCGGGCTTGGCGCGAAAAAATAGGTCTCCTCTCGCTCATTGGTATTCTCATGGCAGGCGTCGGTTTCCTAACCTTCGGCTTCACGCAGGCTGTCTGCGGAAAATCACCCAATCGTTTCCAAGGTGGCACCATTGAAACAGGTTCTGTTGTCGTCCATGGTTATAGCTATGATTTTTCCAAATTCAAACACCCTGCTGTGGGACCGTTTGATGGATCATCTAATCCTCTACTTACGGGGGGTTATAATGTTGCCGGGAACGATATCTCATTCATGTTTCAAAAGGTCAACCAAAAATGCCTCGGCCTTATTACGAAGGCTTCGAATTCGACTATCACTGGCAGTGCCGGTGCACCCGATTGGTATTTCCCCTGCAATGTTATTCCACAGCACGGTAGTGATGGAGCGAATTTGACTAATTATGATAATTCGGACTTCTGCCATGTATCGGGCCAAGCGAGGGGCATGCTCGCGTCTCTTAAACCACAAGGCGAGGTCTTCTATACTTGGGATGATGTGACCCATTCCAAACGTAATCTAGCCGTCTTTGAATCGTACGTTAAGTGTTTTTCTCCCCTTGCTTTAAGCTATTTCTCACAGTTGTTGAAAGGAATGTACTTGATCTGAGCCTTTTGCAGTGGCTGAGTAGGGCATACATCAACTATCCGCCCGTTTTTGACACTCTGAAGGAAGCGAATGGGACCTACAATGGCAAAGATATCAGCATGCTGTTCATGCGTACGAACCAGAAGAGAATTGGCCAGTGCTTGCAGGATATCATTACGATTGGCTTCATTGACACCCAAACCATTGGTTGTGTTGCCTCGGATGTTGTGTTATACCTCTCTCTAGTATTCATCATCGGTGTCGTCGCGATCAGATTCGTCATGGCTGTCCTCTTTGCGTGGTTCTTCTCTTGGAAGCTAGGCAACTTCCCTCGAGAAACGTACGAACAACGCATGCAGCGATCTGCAGAGATTGAGAACTGGTCGAGCGACATTTACCGTCCAGCACCAAGTGAATATCGGCCAAACGTTACCAAGAATGGGGTGAATAAGGGCAAATCTCTCGGTTCCAAGCTCCTTCCCCGACACTCGAGGTTCACACCTTTAGAGTCTGCGCACAAGTCTCGCCCGGTAACAGGTTATGGAATGCTGGACTCTTCCTCTACAACAAATTGGAAACGCGCGACTACGTATGCCCCATCTGCCAAGGTGTCACTTACCAAGGGAACACCTCCAGACTCGTCCAGCTACCGTTTCTCCAAGAGCATGATGTCACTTGTGGAACGTAACGCCGCCTTTTCGGATAGCCCATGTCCCTTCCCATTACACAATGTCGTGCCACAGCCTCCACTTGATTACGAACCGTTCAATTTCCCACTTGCACATACCATTTGCCTTGTTACTGCCTACTCCGAATCTGTCGAGGGCTTAAGAACGACGCTCGATTCCCTTGCGACAACCGACTACCCCAATAGTCATAAGCTAATTCTGGTCATTGCTGATGGAATGGTCAAGGGTGCTGGAAACACTTTGACGACGCCTGATATATGTTTGGGCATGATGAAAGATTTCGTGATTCTTCCAAACGAAGTCGAGCCACACTCGTATGTCGCCATTGCCGATGGGCATAAACGTCACAACATGGCGAAGGTGTATGCTGGGTTCTATGATTATGACGATGCTACAGTTGAGCGGTCAAAACAGCAACGAGTTCCTATGGTACTGGTTGCTAAAGTTGGTAATCCTCTCGAGGCGAACGAAGCCAAACCTGGTAACCGAGGAAAGCGTGATAGTCAGATTGTGTTGATGGCATTTTTGCAAAAGGTCATGTTCGACGAACGGATGACGACGTTCGAGTACGAGTTTTTCAACTCAATTTGGAGAGTGACAGGTGTGAGCCCGGATCATTATGAACTTGTGCTTTGCGTGGATGCGGATACCAAGGTGTTCCCTGATTCGCTGACGAGAATGGTAAGCTGCATGGTGTGTGACGAGGAGATCATGGGGTTGTGTGGGGAGACAAAGATTGCGAACAAGTCCCAGTCGTTTGTTACCATGATGCAAGGTGCGTTGGTTTATACCGTGATTTATACAATTATGTCTGAGGCGAGGATATGATGCAGTGTTTGAGTACTATATCTCGCACCATATGACCAAGGCCTTCGAGTCTATGTTCGGAGGTGTTACCTGCTTACCTGGATGTTTCAGCATATATCGGATCAAGGCCCCCAAAGGCGATTCGGGATTCTGGGTGCCGGTCTTAGCCAACCCGGACATCATCGAACACTACTCAGAGAACGTAGTTGATACCCTACACAAGAAGAATCTGCTGCTATTGGGAGAGGATCGATACCTGACGACATTGCTACTAAGGACATTCCCCAAGCGCAAGAGCGTTTTCTGTCCTCAAGCAGTTTGTAAGACCATTGTACCGGATACGTTCCGCGTGCTACTTTCTCAACGGAGACGATGGATTAACTCGACCGTTCATAATCTGGCGGAACTTGTACTTGTCAGAGATCTGTGCGGAACATTCTGTTTCTCGATGCAATTTGTTGTGGCCATGGAGCTCGCGGGAACCCTTGTACTTCCTGCTGCTATATCGTTCACACTGTATCTGATTATCGACTCGATCATTCCCGGACATACCAGTACCACTATTCCACTCGTACTCCTCGCCTTCGTGCTTGGTCTTCCTGGTGTGTTGATTGTCGTCACTTCTCGCAAGGTTGCCTACATTGGTTGGATGCTTGTATACTTGTTTTCCTTGCCGATTTGGAACGGATTGTTACCTGCGTATGCATTCTGGCACTTTGACGACTTCTCGTGGGGTCAGACGCGGAAGGTTGCTGGTGATAAGGGTGACAGTCACGGAGACAAGGAGGGAGAATTCGATTCGTCTCATATTGTTATGAAAAGATGGGTAGAGTTTGAACGGGAACGAAGATGGAAGAGTGGAACTCAGTCGAGGGAGTCGACATACAAGTGTGTATTGGTGTTTGCTGTTCTGATGGCTTGCTGATTCGACGATAGGAACGACAGCCATCGTTATTCAATGGCATCGAATTCTGATGCTACACACCAACTGACTGCTTATGATGCAAGCACAATGGAGTCATCCGCATATCTGAATGGAAGCCAGCGGCCTAAATATGACAACAACGCTGTGCTGATGCTTCCGGCGCCTTTGGCTGCAAACAAACCATTGATGTCTTCTCAATCGACTTTTGCAGTGTCAAGGACAAGTGAAGAAAACTATATGTCAGACAGCGGCTCGAATTACAACCAACGTCTCTTACCAGACCAAAATAACGAGTCGTATGAGTCGTCATCTCCCAATTTGCCACCACAACGAATGTTGTCACCTTTGTCGGCACATCAGCATGAATCTCCTATACCTCGGAGTCGAAATACAGTACTCAGCCCGCAACTATATCCTGCACAAGATGTGAATCCGTTCCAGTCCATACCAACGTCGCCGACGCCACTGGAACCTGACGCGTGGGGTCCATCGTCGGACGAGTCGTCGGGCCAGGGAAGTCGAAGTGGAGGAGGCAATAGCAATGGTGGGGGCGGGGCGAGCCGTGGAGTGCGCCTGACGGATAATGGACCCGTTAGTGAGGTGGAGGGTGTTCGTCGGGTTACGCAACGGCAGAGTCGACGTCCGCCATCGCAGGGTCCCCAGCAGAACAGGTATTCCCGGAATTCAGGAGCATTCAGTCTACCGCCTGGCGCTGCGCCCCCTCAGTCACATCAATATCAATATGGTGGTGGTGGGCACTGATGTTCTGTTTTTGGTACTGCAGATCTTTCGTTCTTTTCTTTTTCCCCGAGACTATGTTTATTACCCTACAGAGGAAGGCCAAACGGACCTAGCTATTTCCGTAGTATCTTGATAGGCCCTTCCAACAGCTCACCTACTATTTTGCACATACCAGCACCGGACAAACAGACGCTCTTATAGTTTACGATTTTAGAGGTTTGCGTAGTGTAACGATCTACAATTGGACCAAGTTATGAATAGATTGTTTGGAACGGAGAGTGCAGCCAAATAGGGTATTGAAGGCGGAGTGATGACTTGCGCCAAGCACGTTGCAAGCGTCTGTAGCGCTCCCCGTCCTCCATGTCCGTTACAGGTCCCTCTGCTTCCTCCCCTATTACCCAAGTCCAGCAAGGCCCTACCAATGTTAACCTGCAGCCCCAGTTGCTAACAAGACTGCTGCTCGATCTGCGCGGGAGGCGGTTCGAAGTGGATAGAGAGACGATTATGAATTTGCCCGAGTCGGTGTTGCTGTGCTTGTTCCCGAATGGCCTGGTGCTTAGTCGACAGAATGGAATGCCTGACGAGGAGGGGAATGAGGAGGAGGAGGATGTTTATTCTGTCGACGTGAGTGTGATAATTTCTTGCGCTCACCGTTGGGTTGACTGTATATGTGTCTGTGTATCTATGTGCGTGCGTTTGTCGGTGGTATACTCTAGTTCGACTCGGAATGTTTTCAGTTCGTGCTAATGTTTTTCCGGAATGCATCTGATGCATTTTATGGGACGAATACGATGCCAGGGTTGCTTAGCGCCCAGCAACACTTGTTGGACATTGCGCCGACTGACTACCAGATGAGCCCTGCGTCGGTGCAGAACCCTCTGTTGACGAAGCAGGCTATCATTGTATTGCGGGAGGAGCTGGAGTACTTTTCTATTCCCCCGAAAAACTCGCAAGCGGTGACGGACAAAAATGGTATCGCGAATGAGGTGTTGGTGCAGATAAAAAGACGGTCCGGAGATCATTTGATGGACAAGCGGAATATATTCACGGCGTTGCAGAGGAACGTGAACAAGGAGAACAATATGGCAGAGCAGCATTTAATCGATATGCTATGCATGAGGTATGGGACAATAATTAACTATCGGGGGTGGGTCGTGTTTCATTGATAATACTACCTGGTTTTTTTCTTAGTGGGTTTAACCGAGAAGACGAATGGGGATTCCGCGCTCTGGAACCGTCGCGGTGTTGCATCTCCTCGATCGCGCTTGTATTACTCAAGACCGGTATTATCCATCATCCGAATAATGAGAAGCCGGTCGAGATCGACTATGGGCAGATGGCGACGGCCCAAAAGCTGCTTCTGTTCTGGAGGAAGCCCGCGGTGAGTTGAAGCTTTCCTTCCCCTATAAATTGCGAGACTAAGCCAAAAGCGGACATCGTAGCGAAAATGCTGGTGGGACGGAAGCGACGTCGAGCTTCCCCCGGTCAATGGGGAGCCCGCGGTGACGATCAAGCTGTGGGCGCGCCGGGTGTGGACACTGGAGCTGAGCCTGGTGTAGGAGATGGAAGCGGGATTGTATGACGGGTTTGTTGGAGGATACCATTTCGTCGTGGATACCCACGGAGTTGGGCGCCTAGCCATCGTGTACTTAATAGTCGTAGCTTTTATTATGGTCGGATTTATTTCTCTCCGTGAGGCGTCCGCAAGGTTCCCTCGTCCATTTCAGCTGCCACTGATTTACTGATACAAAGAACCTTATTTTCCGCATATATACTCCCCCTCTCATCAACCACTCCCTCATGTCCCTCTCCCTCACCCTCCCCCCTCCCTATTCCTCCCTTCCTCCAGGTTATGCCTCTACCTCGGGCTCTTGCTCCTCCTCTGGCTCGCGCAAATCTTCAGGCCGCAAGGACAGCTCACGCAAATCAAGTGGCGACGATCCAGACAAAGAAAGAGACAACTTAAAGGATAAGTCGGACCTTAGGTCCATCGACAGTGGCCACTCGGGGTCGACCACGCGCACACAACTAACATCTCGCTCGGACACGCTCAGATTGGCTATCCGTACGGATGTGGATAAAACCGCCGCCAAGAAAGTTGTCCGTCGGGCGAGGTGTCCCCCCGAGTATTTGGAAGAGATCGCTAAGACGGGGGTTCCGCACAGGTTCAAGACGCGTGCTGAAAGCAAGTTCAGGGTTGTCACTGGTCCCGAAGCAGAGGCGCTCTTTGAGCGGTTTGTTGGGTGAGTATTTTTAATTAACAATCTACGATTGGTTGTTGACTGAGATGCTTGGTCTTGTCGTTTTGCGCGTCGGCAATCGTTGGGTAATTTTATCCGTGTGTTCTTGGACGTTTGCTGCGGCTGTGTTATAGAAAATTGGATGGTGGCGAGCAGGACAAGGTCAAGTCTATACGAGACTACGGCCTTCAACATTTGTCCCACCCAGTGGTCTTTGCTGTCTGCTTGGTAGAAGCTGGCAGAAAAGTTGTAGACTACTACATGACATGGAGAGGGAAAATAGTGAGTCCCAGCTCCTCTCGCCTTGTCGGATTGCTCATCCTACTCGTCTAGCCACGAGTAAGGCAGCGAAGAGGTGAGATAGCTGGATCAATTGTTTTGAAAGTTCGACGTGACATGATCTATCTTTGCACCAGAACGCCGGCTTAGCTTCCTAGATTCAGAATTCCGACGCGTAGCCAGATCGCTGGACAGACACTATAGGTATGCCCCGTATATCCTGCCATTTCCCAACTAATCACATTTGTAGGAGTATAATATCCATAGTTGATAATTCCTCACCCCTATCCGAACCTGCAAGGTTCCCAGATCCGCCTAAACGCCACGAACCCCCGCCACCCAATCCTCCACCCGGTACTTACCCACAGTCCTGACTCCTATCATTCAAAGAAATTAACTATATGGATTTAGCTCAGGAAGATCCGCCAAGATCTCCAGACGTAGCGTTAGTCTCTTGACATACAGTTCAGTCGTGTCGTTGATTGACGTTGATATGTTGTCTTTTAGGTCTGCGACGGCTAGTGTGGTGTCTTTGCCGCTTCTGAACATGATCCGTAATGTGCCTTTTGGCAATCGACGTAAGGAGATTTGCTGTGTTCCGGCATCAAGTGGCCCGATACTAAATTTGTACCGCTTAACTGTCAGAGCCGCTGCGCGTCACGAATCCAGACACTGCTTCTATGTGGGTTGATTACTTTCTTGGTAGTCGTATTCAGTCTGACGTTCCGCAGCTTGTCCGATATGAACGCGGGTGGGTCGGATACACCGGCAGCTGCTACTTCTCGGATTCTTGATACCATCACTGAAGCAGCTGAAACAACTACAGGTTAGGATGGTCCTCCATTTCGCTGGTAATAAATTTCCGAAACTCGTATATTTTTAGTTGCGCCTTTGACACAGTCTCCTACATCTGTCGGCTCGCCATCACAACCGGTCCAGTCTGACGTCAAGACAAAACCAAAAGAGCGTCACAGGTGCCTTGTTTGATTGGCTTGGCGTTTTTACTGGCGTACTGATTCTTGATCAAGGTCGAGAGAGAGTCCCAAAGGTTCCCATAATAATTCGGATGTTACCCGGAAGCGTTCCTCAAATCGGCATAAACGCGGCGAGGAGCGAAAGCACCGGAGCGATGATGACGATTCTAGCAAGCGCAGTTCAAAGAGACGCCATCATGATAAAGAGAAAGGCAAGGATGAAGATGGTGATAGCAATGTTTCGTCAGAGTTTACTATAGTGGTATTGGACGACAGAGCCGAGAAGGATGTCCTTTCGTGGCATGGGTTGGTCCCTTGTTTCATCCCTTTGCACCCTGTCTAATGATCCAAAAGTTTGAACCGGGCAGACGTCAACGCCACTCCCCGTTCTGGGACTACGGTACTTGACTTGCCCTGGACTGGTCCGCTAGTCAACGCAAACAGGATCATATTCCATACCCCACCACGGCCAGCAGATTACCATTCGTTCACAGAAGACGACTCGGAAGAAGATGAGGAGGAAGACGAATATGAGTACCCATACGATTGGGCAGGCAACTCGCCTGTCATACCACCACACCATAATAAGGGCCTGGGAGCACAGGCGCACCAGTATGCGCCCCCCGCTCAGCCCGGACCACCCAAGTTGTCGTACGCAGGTTCGTCCGGGTCAAGTTACGCGACCAGCTCTGCCGCCACCCTCGCCGGCACCGGGCGCCCGGATTCGGCAAGACCGCCGTCCGTAGCATCATCCTATAGGACGGCATACACTTACCCCGTGCACCGCTCGCCGTCTGCTACTCCCTCCGTTTCGTCATCCTACACCTACCCAGTGCACCGCTCGCCTTCCACCGCTTCTTCCTCTTCATCGTCCTACGTCCCTGCGTATATTCACCCGCGCCACTATGTGACGCCAGCGGATACTTCGCTGACGATGCTGCAAACGCCCATCTCGTATCAAACCACAGGTCCTTATTGAGGGGAAACGTGATGCGCTAAAAGTACAAAGCATACCTCTTTCTGGGTCGGCATTTAAGCCATCATCCTCACCACCCATGTCTTTCTTACCCTATGCCTACCTACCTCTAGTGCTTTGCTCTGTTCGTCGTACAGCTGGCTGGAGCTGTCCATGTGTATCTCGTTGTCCATTGCCATACCAGTCTAACATACCACACTGACGCATGCATACCCACCATATCCCATACTCATCCTTTTGTTTTTTTCTCACAAAAATTGTTACATACGCTGCATACCCCTCCTTTCTCATCTCATGCGGGCGCATTAGGTTACTGGCACACGTAGTTTCCCACTTTTTTTTCTTCAATAACGCCTTCAAGTATTGTTGTAGCAATCCGACGAGTAGCTGTCATAGTAGACAGGTTGATTGTACCTAACACATGTCGGGAGTAATTGAACAATTGTGTTGTTGATAATATAATGAAAGACTTCCCATAAAACTTTTATACCCTCATTACACCAAGAAATTATATTAAAATGCAAAATAGTCCTAACACAATCAATGTCATCAGGTATTGTATAGGCCCAAGTGTCCGTTAATGCACAATAAGTGATCAGTCCTGTTCGTGGGTTAACGAGGTACGTATACCCTCACTGTCTGTTACCCATTAATCGTAGCAACGAGCGTCCGTAATGTACCCGTCGTAATGGCTAGAATGCCAGAGGGAACAAAAAACCTCAGAGGCGAAACGAGGCCTATAGGCGACCCATTACGCCAGCTGCACCCATGAGGACTCCAACGAGTCCGAACAGAACAGCCGTCGGCACGCCGGAGGAGAACAATGGAGTGGCGCCGTTGAAGGGGACGTACACAGGAGCCCCAGAACTAGATGAAGTGAAATTGGAGCCAGTATCACCACCCGTCAGGTTAGCACCATTAGGCTATAAGACGCAATCATTAGTGTGTATGGTGCTGTAGGAAGGAGACAGCATACCCCGATTGGTCTCGAGTTGTCTGTAAAGGCGCAGGTACTGGACGTGCAAATACATTTCCCTTGGACAGGGTCCCAGAATGGTGTAGAACAGTTGGCCGGTACTAGAAAAGGTGATGGGATCAGTCTTGGGGCAAATATGCCTTCAGCCATACGCACAGCGGTATCGTCCACTTTGGCCACTGACAACGGCTTGTGGTGGGTTCGGGTTGCTAGGTGTTGGTTCAAATTGTGGGCAACCATACTGAACAACGTCGCGTCAATGGGGCTTCAACTCGGTAAAACCAGACATACGTACGCAGGTATAGAATGGGAAGTCTGAGAAACCGCAGTGGCTCAAAAGGCCGTTCTCGTTCTGAGGGATGCCGTTACAAATCTGGAGTGAAGGGCTAACGTTCGGACTTGAGCATTTCAGAGAGTCGGTCTGGTCAAGCTGAGACACAGGGACAGGGTTTTGTACCCAATCAAGCAGTTGCTCGTTTGAGACAAGCCACACTGGTTTTGATCAGAGGCGTCACAAAATGTCAGACATTCACCGTACCATCGCTTTGCTGTTGTGCCCAGTCCAAGAAGGCGTTGATCATGTCAATGGTAGACTGGGGAGGATCAACGCCGGGGTAAGTTGTCTAATTAAAAACGGATTAATCCATCTAATCAGGAATCAGAGCGGCGAAAACGTACTGAAAGGTGGATAGGATGGGTATAGAGGCCAATCGGTTGACGGTTCCCATTGTAGTGAGCAGTGAAGGTATTCTTCATATACTCCAACGTCGCGCTATCATTAACCTGGGTCCCGCCATTCGCAGGGTCTCTGTCGAGAACCGGTTTTAATATGTCATGACAATTCCTGCGTCCACTCACAGCCAAGGGTCCATCAGGTGTGGGCCATTAACGCCACGGTCATCAAAGAAGGCATACATGGGTATCTCCCAGAAACCGGGAAGCTTGGGTTGACCCTTGCAGCTGCCATCTACGGTAAGACAGTCATTCGCCATTCCATTATCCAAGGTATAAGGCCAGAATGCGTCCGTGTTAGGATCTGTAACAGGGATGGAAGCGGCAGAAGACGAATCGTAGGTAAATTCAGCGTTGTATAAACGCTTCAAAGTGTCGACCGAATAGTTTAGGTAAGGCGCCCGGAAACCCCTTATCGCTGAGAAGGGAATCCCGGCAAGGGCGTTGAGAGCGATAAGATTGCCGTTAATCTCCTCAGACGGAGGATCACCAACGTGAGTCATGCTAATATTTTGTTAGCACTCTCCAAGATAATCAGGGAAAGATTAAACGCACGTGTGGTCAGCAATTTCGTTCCCGGCAACGAACCAATCTATTATCGTTCAGAAAAAAGCTTGGCATTACCAAAAGGAAAGGATCGACATACCAGTAACAAGTGTGTAATTCGTATAATTAAGGGAAGTGAAATAGGTCATTTTAGGCTGGCATCCGTTGGGGTTTTTGCGATGGGCAAGAAACTGGTTTACGCTATCAAGGGTATACGATTGAACAGCATCGTCGGCAGTGAAGACAATAAACTGAGGAACTTCAGACTGTCAGTGCAGGCGAGTATTGAATATCCAGAGGGTACGCAAAGACAATAAGAAAAGCAGGATTGTCAACACGAACAAATACAACTGAGAAGGAGAAGAGCGCATACAGGGCTTAAACCACCTGGAGGACTAGTGCTAGCGCAATTGCAGTCGGGTAACTTGCACTGGGAGGGGTCGCACGAATAGCCAGCGGCTTGGGGGTTAGATGTTGCTCCGGTGATACCCCCGTCCTGGGCGAGTACCAAGAGCGGACCCAACACCACAAGCAAGGCTACGCATAGCCCTTTTTCGAACATGCTGGTTGTTTTCTTAAGAACGTCCTCTTCGACGACGAGTCGATGGATTCCCAGCCTACGGAGAGGGAGAGAAGGAGAGTACGGTAGAGTAAGTAAAGGAGAGTAAGGAGGCAAGGAAGCCTTGTGGTGGGAAATGAGGAAAGTGACGGAGGTCAGATGTCCTGCCAGCACGGCATACCGCCATTCTCACCGCCTGCTGACTAAGCGCCATGTTTTTCTGCTCAAAAATAGCCCATCATCACTCTGCACCGTCGACAACCATCCCGCGAAGGCAGCTTTCTCTCCACCTCAGAGCTAGCGAAATAAACCAGTAACTCGCCGTGCCATATTTTACCCGACGTAGGCGTGCACGTTCCCACACTCGCTGGCACTGCACGTGCTTGAGCATGGTTATTGGTACGTTTCTTTCTTTGCGGCGGTTAAGAATATCGTCAGCCCGTCTAGCGAGCCAGGCGTCTGTCATAGAGAAGCCGTAGGTCATGTGCACATGCCGCCATACGGTATTTCGCGCTCGCGAGCATGCAGTGCTTGATGCTCGTGCGCCGCGGTCGACTGAGCTCCGGCACTTTTTCGTTCATACTAAGAACACTGTGAGCATCGCCTGGTAGAGTGGATATATTTGCACCAACAAGGATCTGCATGCTACAACCGGGAAGATCAAATTTCCCACGCAGATTCTCCAGTGGCGTCAATTCCATACTGCGTGTGGCTGAGGACCCTTGATTCTCATTATTCTCACGGAGGAACTTAGTGGCGCAAACAGTATCGACCCAACACTATGTAAAGGGATAGCCACAATAGAACAATAATTTAAGTATTAGTAACAAGGTTCCAAGAATATTTGTATTCACCAAGCGGGAGTCGTATATATAACCCCGGCCACCTCAAGCACCGTCTAACTCTGGCAAATGTACCGCCCCCAACCATGCTAACACAATCTCCACTCTAGGACCATGCAGTGGTATATTAATCGGCACAGGCTTCTTACCCCTTCCGTTTCCATTACCAGCACTCCCAGATGACGCAGCGGCCCTTTCTGCAGCAGCCTTCTCACTCCTTTCCTTCTGCTTCCGAGCCACAGGCGCCAACAGGATCCTCGCACAATCCAACGCACTCTCCGCATCGGGCCTCAACGGAATTTCTACCAGTGTTTTCGTTCCGCCGTTGTCCCGCTCGGTAGACTGGCTGCTGCTGCTGCCACTACCGCCGCCGATCTGAGATGACGATGAGCTGCCGTGTCTATCAAGCGTCCGAAGAGACAATGCTCGGTCCTCTTCTGCAGGCGCCGATGATGGAACAGCTTCGATAGCCAACCTTCCCTTGCCTCTCCCCGATGAAAGCGAATGAGGCATGATTCCATTCTTCCACCCGTTCGCGAGCCTCTCCAATATCTCCACAAACTCTGCTTGCCCCATCGATCTAGGCGGTAAGAAAACGGGGTACCCCTCTAACCCGTCTACGAGCGAAGCCGTCTTCACAAACGTAAGTAAAACCGTTGCAAAGTCGACAAGCATGAGCTGGCAAATCAAAATGCTAAAGTGGGACTCCACCAAGAGAGGATGATACGTGGTGAATACGGCGGGTGGATTAAAATCGCTGAGAGATTGACTGGGCTGGAATCCAGGTTTGATAGATTCAGAAAGCGAAAATGCGTGATCGATAGCTTGAGCAATATCACCTTCGGGGAGAGCACCTGGACACTCTAGCGAATCGAAATGAGACAAAAACTTCTCATGGTCCCGTACGCTCTTCTTCAGCAAAGACGTAATCTGTTCCCTAAAGATGGGCTCTGCAAGAACCTTCCGGTAAGTGATAAGCTTCTCTCCATTCCTACCTCCCAGAGGACCGTCAGGATTGCCAATCTCCACCCCGCCATACTTCCCGTCCTCGATACAACACAAGCGCAGCTCAGCACCATCGATGGAAGAAGCCTTTGTGATCCCTTCCAATTTCAAGATGGCGCTCTCAATCATAAATATGACCTGCTGCAAATATGCTGCTCCACGTAGGAACAACATTTGATGCTCAATCGGGTCGGGAGCATCGGGAAGCACAGAAGGGTGTAGCTTGACTGGATCCGATTCCGCAGCATCTCCATCCTCGATGGAGTCAGGGGGAGTCTGGAGATGCTTGGCAGTACAACCTTTTCTTTTCTTGCTCTTGCTCTTGTGGGGACGCGGTTCAGGTTGAACATTGGTGTTGGCTCGGTGCGTCATTTTCGCCTTCCGAACCGCGCGTGCTTCTTTGAGTGCATACGTGAAATCTTTGGTAGCCTGGATGTACTCATCGCGAAAACAGTGGACTATTCCACGTGTACGGTAGAATTCAAGACGTTGTGGCTGGGCAGCAATGAGCTCATCCAATACTTTAGTAGTAGTTGATTCGGCTAGTTGCCTGCAAAACCATGAGACAACCGTCTTTGTTAAGAGAAAAGACGCATACCGAGAGGGTATCTTTTCGTGGAAAAAGTGTACGTATTTCGCATCAACGTCGTTTGGATCTGTGAATCATGGACCATGATTCTAAAATTCAAAAAGAATGGGTCGGACACGTACCAACTTTAAGAACCCGCTCAGCAACGTCATCAAACACACTCCCTCCTTGCATAACCATCACACTCGAAGCAATCTCGTCCGCCTTGTATGCTTGTGCCAGCTTCTGCACAGCGAGAGCACGGAGTCTATGTATGCGCATGGTCGACATGGCCACATTTCTGCCGTTGCCACTATTACCCAGTGGGTTGATGCCCAAAGATTGGGCAGCCCAAGGCATATTCAATCCGGATGACGCGCCACGCATATATCCCAATTCCGCAGTGGATAAACCGGACGATGCACGGACACATAATTCAGTAGCTTCGTCTATAAGGCGGCGGATGGACGTCACACATCGGAACACGCCGGGGTCGATGGGTGGAGGCGTAGGCTTGTCGTGCTCCGGGAAAGGAAAACACGGCGGAGTAAGGAGATTAGAATACTTGGTTGAATCCATGGATGTATTGTCACCCAAAGAAATATAGCCGCGGTCTCGCGTTTTCGCGGGCGAGATGCTGACCGGTGCAGATTGCATACGCGACTCCGCGGAGACAAGAGTTGTGGGATCGGAATTGAGGCGAAGGAGCGTGTCCAACAATTCCAGCGGGAGTTGTAACCATGGCCCCTGCATAAGCTAAGGAGGACGGCGGCCAAAGACAAAACTTAGTGAGACATACGTGGTAGGAGCTGATATATCTCCAATGCTTGTTGCGGCTGATACATAGTACAGGTTGCTTCCCATCTGCTTCTGCCCCTTCCTGAGAGGGCGTTGTGGTAGTAGTAGAAGCATCCTTGGCCTTCGCGCTTTTCTTCGATTTTTTCTTTTTCTTCTTTTTCTGGCTGGTCGGTGCCGCGACAGGATCTACTGGAAGCGGTTCATTGTCCACGAGGGAGGGAGATGTGTCTCCGGACTGTGTGAAAGGTGTAGGAGGTTCCGACACGGTGTTTAGCAGGTCATCACTCTCCGAGAGTGAGGTGGCTGGTTCATCGGCTAGCGAAGTTGATTCTGGAGTAAGAATAGGACTACTGGCGTCCATCCGTCGTGCTGAAGATCAAGGCCCTTAAACCAGGTAAAGGGGAAGTGACGAAGCACCAGGTTTGGCGTCAGAGAACTCGGAAACAACTATTCACACGCCTATAGTATCGCGGCCCGGTCACCCAGCCTGGTTAAGATCGCGACAAATGAATGGATTAATATATCTGTTATACATTCTGTGTGACTCAGAAAACCCGGCTAGAACTCGATCTCCTCCTTCGACATAAACGCTCTCAACAGCGATGGTCCCATATTCTTCAACTCGTCAAAAATACGCGTGGACGGGGCATATCCGTCGGACGACGCTTTCGCTTTGATCTCACATACCTTGTTGAATGCGACCGCAAGCGCGAAGTTTATGCTAAGTTGGCAAGCGTAGGATGCCTTCAGTTCATCCACATTCTGTAAGAAAGCCACATTGGGACCTTGTTTGTATATGCGCGTCACGTTCAACATGGCATCTTCTCGGGCTTTGTGCGACCGGCGCTGTTTCTTCTTCTGGCGTGCCTTCTCCGTTTTCTCCTCGTTCCTTTGACAAGCGGAAAGCCACTCTTTATGCACCTGGCCTACGTGGCTTACAATCGCCTGAAGGTCCTCACGAAACACCGCATCATGGCGGTCACGCTCGAAATGTTCCGCCATTTCACGCGCCTTCTCCCATGGTTGCTTAAGGTCTTTGAGCACGTCTCGGGCTTTTCTCTGGTCATAAGTGCGAAGGAGGTCGTCCCCCTTCTTTCGAGCTGCAGTCATGAGATGATTTAAAATGAAGTTGGCCTCCAGTGGAATCTCAAAATTAAATTTGGATCGGTGCTTCTTGAACACGTCGGGTTTAACACGTAACCCCGTCTTGGCTGAGTCCAGTGCTATCGAAAACCTGGGTGTGAACGCGTGTGAGTTCATCTAAGCCTTATTTATAGCCACTGACATGTAGGCCATTTTGATGGTATCAGGATGTGCATGACCATACTTAAACATTGCATATTCGTGAAATCGTGAATACAGCTTCATTTTGGAGTCATTTAATCCCGAGAGGAGTGCATGTTGGAATTGCACCTGTGCTTCGCTCCGGGAAAGAATGACAGCTCTTTGTTGGAATTCCTCCACCGTCTCCGCATTGATGTCGAAGCACTCCTGCTGGAGATTAACCGGTTCTGGAACGAAGGGTTTGTTCTTGAAGGGTTGTACGAGGCATGCCTCGCGAATGATAAAAAGTTCGTCTATAGCATAGAGTAAATCCAATGGTAGACGAATGAAAACGCATTCGAGACATGCCTCCATCATAATCTGTGAACATGTCAGCATCACTTCACCTGATAATTGAGTGGTTCTCACCTCCACCACTCAGGATGCTCGCTGGGCTCCTTTCGCCCTTGGTAGAAACAATAATGACATCCGACCATTCGGACAGCTCTGGCTTGTCAACCGCAGTTACCTCAGTTTCGATAATGAAGTCAGCGTCCCTTTTGCGGGGCCTGAAATATATACCTTTTGTACGTCGCACTCCAAACGCACCGGGTATCTAATTGAATGTCACTGCAAATATATGTAGGAGTATTTATCTGTTTACCGTCCGATCTATCGATTGTTATTCAGCCTTAGTACAGTACTAATCAAAATGGTACTTACTAGTACTTGTCCTTTCAGCACATAAAACATTGTTTGTGATTCTGGGTCCTTTAATGCCTGTGATGATCGATAGAATATTTCACCTTCCTCCAAAGTGCCACTTGGATCTTATTCCGCTCGGCAGCAAGTCAGGTCTTCGATTGATTGATCACTCACCCGGAACTACATATGCGCTTATTGACTCTTGCAAGGGTATACGATATTTTTCAACTGCCGATTCTATAACTTGCTGGACAAGATAGCGAATCTTGTCACGAAGTGCTCCCAGTTCTGCTGGCTTGAACCCGGCTTGAACTAATTCCAGCGCATATTCCGGCAAAGATAGCGGCACTGAAAGATCAAATAAGCCGAGCAATGTGAAAGTTAAATTTGACAGCTTACTTCCATTGTACTTATTACGTCCAGTGTACCTTCCACTCGTTGTGTCGTCATCGATGTTCATATCTGCTTCTTCGTTCTCTGCTTCTTCCAATAACACCTCATCATTCAATAAAAAATCCGGTCCCCACTCGCGCCGTGCCAATCCAAGTGCTCGACCTTTTCCTGCAGCGTACCGCAACGCTCGAGTCGTAGAAACGCGTCCGGCCCTGTTGATCGCGTCCCACAAACAAACTGTAGGTTTTGTCCAATCCATCAGGGGATCCGCTTCGTCTTTGATACTTTTCTCCAATAGCTCGATTAAAGTTCCTCGGGGCACGCCGTTGTTAAATAGATTAATGATTGACTGAGAAGATAGTGAGATGGAAGGAGATGGCTGCGAAACGCTAAGCAAATCGAGTATTCGGTGCGATCGGTCGTCGTAGTTGGTGTACTTGATTTTAGTCTGTGAATCGCGGATCCAAATACGTGGCAAATGATCCTCGTCATCCCCAGGAACGACAATCCACAGGCCTTTTGCACCTCCAATTCTGCCCTGCACTGCTGTCGGCCGGCTACCGTATTTCATCCTACGTGTTATTTCCATCATCGCTGCACGATTAATAAAACCACAACCATCCGTCATAATCTTTTCCGATGGGGCCTTTTGCTTCTTATCCCAGCTTTCCGGATCTGTAGATGATATCTAAGACGACATGCAAATAAATTAAATAAATTGCTTACACTCGTCATTAATAAAATGGATACAATCCGCTTGAAACTCTACTGCGGGAACAGAATTCGAGAGCCCCAGAGCAAACCGACTGGAATACTTGCTGATGGCCTAGAAGAACTGGTGGCGTCAAAAATTCCTCGGAATGTTGTTTACCTCACCTGAGACCTGTTCAGATATAGTGGGTTGTGCCACTCGATGAATTTCGCAAGAGGCATCCTATGCTGATCGCCAAAATCATCCCGAGACCTCCGCTCAAAATTCTCGTTTGTTTCGACCATATAAACGCTTCCCTCTTTTGCATGGAAGGGCACAAAGACCCGGCCACAAAGAACAAATCGTTGACACAAATATTTCCGAACGTCTTCGCTGTCACCAATATCATCAGGAATACGAACTTGTAGGATGCGGCGCGAGCCGCAATAACGTGCAAATCGGTGTGACCTTCGCATCTCCATGGGCTCGAGTTTGATGCAAATTTGGTTATTGTCCTTATATATCCGTGCCTGCTGTTGAATTCGACCGCCATACCACTTGGACTCTCCTCCCCAAGAACCCATTAAGCCCAAACCCCTTCCTTTGTTCTCAATAATGGCATCCTGCTCTCTGTCAAGTTCCGCCCTAATTAAGATATAAGCGAGCAAGTCAGAATCTCCAAAGTCCTTCAGCATACCACAGAGGGAGATATCTATCATTGTTGATGGGCCGATTTCGCATAACATGAGCCACTTTATACGTAGCCTCGATATTTGTGCCTTTGAGCTTTTCCAATTTTTCCGCTTGGACTTCTGACCACGTCCACAGACCCATGGTAACCCCTCTAGCCAGTTCATATTGGACACCCCAGGAAAGACCTAGGTCATCCATTCGTTTCTGAGTATCACGATCATGAGCTATTTTCTTGTGGCCCAGCTCGTTAGCAAGGGCCATATTGGCGTAATCGTTGGATCGCCCTGGCAGCGTCTGGATATTCGGGCTCGACTCGGATCGTTGTGGCTGTGGAGTGTTCTTGGATAAGGTATGGAAAACACCGGATACATTACTTGGCCCTGAGAAGGGGGAGGCCATCCTAATTTCGGGACAAGTGTAACTCCTGCTCGATGAAGTTATTGTGGAGTCGAAAATTGAATAATTCTTGGTCGGTGAAGCTGTCCTAGCTTCGAGGATCGTACCATCCCTTGCCGGTGAAACCGACGTACCACCTAGAATCACACCGGTCCTGGTTGGCGAGGGCATCTTGATCTCGAAAATACCATTTCTCCTGGTCGGGGACGGTGACTTGACCTCGGGAATGCCAGTTATTTTAGTCGGTGATTGTGGCCGCTGCAGTCCGCGGGTGGATCCGTTTGATGTAATTTGATGATTTCCAAAGTTGACCGACGAAAACGAATCGTCAGAGGTCAGACTCAGGCTAAAAGGTGCGCTGGAGGACGGTAAGATCGTCGGGGAACCATGTTCATGTTCACTATCCGTCAGGACTGGGACAGTCAATGTGGCTCGGCTTTCGAGTTTAGTAGACGCACTCATGGAAACTGACAAGCCCACATAAGCGAACTAAAACTAAATCATGCAATTTCGGCTTACCTTCACGCTCCTCATCGATATCGTCGAATGTGTCGTTAGACCCTGTCTATGGGCAAAATGTAAGCCATTAAAATAGATAGATAATTACGATTTATACAGACTCGTGCGGTTGGTTTGGCTCTCCTCGACGGCGAGCAACTCGAACGATCTTAGACAAAGGGTAGCATTACATTCACACCCTGAAAAGTGGAAAATCACCTATTGCTTTAAATGCTTCTCTGATATGGCTCCTTCTGCTTTGCGGGGTATCTGGTAGGATGCGTTCATGGGATTCGAACGAGCTTGAAAACCCTGAATACATCTCCATTTAGCATTCATTCCGCGACAAACACGGAAAGCGACAAAAACCAGTGAAGATCGACGGCATGGGTGCGTTTTCCCGACCTTTGGAGGAGCGGGGTGGCAGCACGGAACGGGAACTAGATGGAGTGTTTGAACTAAAATCTGATGGATCATTATTAGTCTGACGTAACAAGCGAAGCGGAGTGTTGCTTGTCCAACCATTTTGGCCTTTATTAATTGCCGGCGGTGTTGGCGTGCCGTCAGTTGCAAGGTGCGTTCTGGATCTCGAGGACGAGAACGAAGAAGGATGATCTGAGAAAAATTATTGTCGTCGATTCCCCTGCTCAGAATACGTGCCCACCAGATTCGCTGGTATGGCCATCCCCCGTCTTATCGTCATCTCCCCAGTATCCATCATTTGTGTCCTGAACGACAGATGAGGTGCAGAATAAAAGTCATAGTAAAGACCAACAAAATCAGCGTATTTCATCTTTGATAAAGGCCTGAGTCAAGAGAGAACAGCCGTGCAAGACAGAGGCCGGTTGCAGCGAGGCAAGCTCACAGGCGTATGTATGGCCACGCCCTTTCTAAATATAACCGGGACACAAGTCGCCGACACGCGTCAACGTGACTTTTTGTTTCTTCCCGTCCACTCGCCATGTACACTTCCTCAGCCGCCACAAAGGCCAAAAGACGCACTCACTCGCGTCCAGAACTCACAGATGAACAAAAACAAGAGATTAAGGAGGCCTTTGAACTCTTTGACACCGACAAAGACGGATGCGTGGATTACCACGAGCTCAAGGTCGCCATGAGAGCCTTGGGATTTGATTTGAAGAAAGCAGAGGTTCTAAAAATTCTTAGAGACCACGATAAGACAGGGCATGGGTTGATGGACTTTGAAGATTTTGCCAAGATAAGTAAGTCGTTCCGATACCATCCACACCCTATAAACGCGTCGTTATCTGTGGGGCATCGCCATAACCCGCGTTTACTGCGCCATCAGCAACGTGCCAACCTCTTAAGCTCACCAGAAACGCGTGCTAACTGTCTTCGATCCGCAGTGAGCGAGAGAATACTGTCACGCGATCCGATGGACGAGATAAGACGCGCTTTTCAGCTGTTTGACGACGACAACACGGGGAAGATTAGCCTTCGTAACCTGCGAAGAGTGGCCAAGGAGATTGGAGATAGACTAGAAGACGACGAGCTGTAGGTGACACCAGTAACGCGCGTTTTGTTGTCTGACTAGGAGTACAGACAAGCCATGATTGACGAATTTGACCTAGATCAAGATGGCGAGATAAACGAAGAAGAATTCATTGCTATCATGACCGGCGAGTCGTGAAACCGGCCAAAAATTCGTCATCTTTCATCTCTTGTTTCATAGCTGTCGGTTGCTACCCTTTCATCCTATGCTTTATTCCCCTCTACGTCCCTGTTGTTATATCCTTGACTTATATGTAAGTACCTCAATTTGATTTCACGTTAATTGGCCTTAATACTCCGAGGTAGAGTTATAGTTAGCCGATATGCCGCAGGGCTATACAATTACTGTAATATCACGAACCATCCATTGCCAATTGTAGCCTGTGGCACCTGAGTGCTTCTTTATTCTCCGAAGGACCAATTTCAAATTATGACCGCTATCCGTGGACCAGAAGCACTGCTTTCTGTCAAACTCGTATTCAAATGAACTAATAATGCGGAATCCCGTCACTCTCTTTATCTTTCTCCGGTACGAACGAGCAAACCAGACCGTATCCACGTTTATCTCAGCACTTTCAGCACGACTACATAAGTACCGTAAGCGCGGCGATAGAACCGGTGCAGAAATGAAAAACAAGAAAGAAAAAAAGTTCGTCATGCCAACTGGGTATACTGTGACATGGTTCCCATTTCAAAATTTTCGTCCTTCGATGTCGTAACCGCACAGCCCAAATACCCACCGACGAAGAAGAGAAAACCCAACCTCTACTACTCCAATGGGTACGTCCTCCCAATAGCAGAAAATCTCAGACGAACGTGTGCGAATGAGAAGCACCCAAACCCGCTTCACCGGTCCTTAGAGAGAACCCCAGTTTCCCTACATCCTTCATAAAAGGTTTCAACACTCCATTCACAGAAGCAACAAAACAACAGCGAGGCATCAAAAAAAACCACGTTCATAGATCCATATATAGCCTGTTACATACATACGCACTGACACATGTACACTCCCAGCGTCGTTCCCAATCTCCGCAACAATCAACTAGTACTAGTAGATAGTGTTATGTATGACTCGGACTAGTACTTCTGATGGCTCGGAAACCGCGCGTAATCGACACACACATACACGTACGCTTTTGCAGTGACGGGGGTTTACGAATGGTGACTTGCGGGCGCGGACGCGCGCTATGTATATCATATATATACCGAGCCAGCCGGAAATAAGAGAGCTCAAAATATATATATTTCAGATTTGGAACTTGGTTTTACCCACCGGGCGACAATGCGGAGTTCTTACCCACGACACTTACTTTGTTGTTTTCCGACGACCCGACCATTCCCAATAAAGGAGCACCCAGGGCTGATGCAGACGCACACGCACACACAGAGGACATGCCATCACGCTAACAACAAGCGGTGTACATGGCGTCTCTGGCATATTAAACTAACTATACCTCCGTTAGGCCGACCGTTTATTCTCAGGGTACGGCTCTGTTTCCTGACCTCATGTCCTTCGTATCAGCGATAACCATGTTCGTTGATAAGGCACGTTTTTAGGCCCCAGTCCACGCCACCATCACTATATGATATGAGAAAATGAAAACAACACCATAAGCGCGTGCCCCGAAACGGTTCCGGAGAAATCATCCTTGTATTTCAGGAATACTTATACAATACCAGTACTGAGAAAAAAAAAAAAAATAACGTAATAAATGCGAGTGATACCTAGAAAAGTGTGTGAGCGTGGCGTCAATAAAGCCATAGCTGTGTACCATGAACGATCAAGCCTGAGTACAGCGTAGAGTCGTGGGTCGTGAAGGAGATACAAATAACTGAATGAAGACTGCCCTGCTTCGTCATCTCCGTGACCAGCGGGTGAATGGGAAGGAGAACGTGAGGTGTAGAATATACAACAGAAGAGTACAACCGAGCAAGGGCGTATAACGTACTTGAATGCGTAGAGTGTACATGCGAGAGAAAAGTGTGTCCCTTTGTGAACCAAGAAAAACATAAGTAGGAAGTGTGATTCTGTGTATCGACTTTTTTTTTTTTTTTTTCTTCCTTTTCATCCAAAGTGTATCAGCCCAAATTGAATGAAGACATGAGAATTGTGGAAACGAGGAGAAAGTTCCAAACCCAAATCGAGCCGCAGCGGAATCCTTGCAGCAGCACCTTTTTAGGAGACCTATAAATGAAAAACAACAGTGTCCATGATGATGTGAGCTTTTGTTGGTATGGTATGGTGCGGATCGAATCCGAGTTGAGCATCCGATGCATGAATGATGATGATATGCGATAATGCGTGTATGCAGAGATGAGATCCGGGCGTGGGATATGAAATGTTTGATGAAAAACGTGTGCGGTAACCTTGGGCCTTGCGTGATGGTTTTGCGAAGGGGGGGAGGTGATAGAGGGGGGGGAGACATAGTGATGGGAATGGATATGTAAGTGACTTGTCGGCAAAATGCGATGGTGCGGATAGGGAAATCGGGTCACAGACAACAGACAGGAGAAGCGCCAAGGGTTTGTCAATCGTTTAAGTATAACATAAAATTGAAGAAGACGAGGTGGTTTACGGCGATGTTAGTGAAGGCGACATTCCGTCACTGCGGCAATACGATGATCGAGCAGAAGCACTGATGTGGAAGGGGATAGAGGATGGAAGGGATAAACGCCACTGAGAATAACGGCGAGAATCAGGTGCTATTCTTGTCCACTGGATCGTTCTGCGGTACAAAGTCCTTATGAACTCGCATATGTTGACCGAGGTTATCATGCCGGCTGAAATACTTGCCACACTGGGGATAAGGGCACCGATGGGCTATTTTTCCTTGTCAACGGGTTCGAGAACAATCAGGAAAAAGTGACAACTTACGCTTCTCGTAGGTATGTATACTCCGAACATGCCTTTTTAAATGTTCGCCACGGGCGAAACACTTTCCGCATCCGTCGACCTCACACAGGTACATCCTAATGTTCTTCCCACCGCTACTTTTCTTCTTCCCAACGGTCGTAGAGAGGTCTCCGAGCGAGGATACTGTGGGAACTCTTCTACCACGCGACTTTTTCGTTAGATGCGGTACAGGAACGGGTACAGGTAGGGAACTTGTCGGGCGTGAACGTCGGCGGCTTGACGGGTTTGGCGTAGCTGTGGCGGTGGATGAATTGGACTCGCCTCCGGTGGCGAGTGTCAAGAATGTCACAGAGGACGTTGGCGATCCTGAGTGGTACCGACGGACGCGGTAGGTAGGACGATTACTCGTACCATCGCTCCTAGTAGTGGTGCTCCCCAATGAAGCAGTTTGAGAGCCATGATCCGAAGAGGACGAAGTGGTATGAGTTGGGGAATAGACAGGGTATCTAGATGATGACCGCTGGCGCAATTGCCTCTCTGAGTAATACAGCGGATAAGGACGGGTACTGTGCACAACAAGACCAAAATTACGCCTACCATTCTTTGAGTTATTAGGCCTCTGGGAGGAAGTCGGAAAAAACTCGTCCTCGTTGTCATCATAATCCTCGTCTTCCTCGACTGACTCGATCTCGCTCTCGCCAAATTCGTCGCCGTAATTGGGCTCTTGAACCAACGCATTACTACCGTCAACGTTAGAAGGACGCGCACTCCACGTTGATCCGTCTTCTCGACCCTTGGAGCCACGTAATTGCGCCCGAGGACCTTCTAGACCGTTTAGGTCTTCATCCGCATCACCTTCTGCGTCCAAATCTTCTCCTTGTCGTACAGCATTATCTGGACAGTCGAGGGCAGTGGCGCCACTGTCGCCCCAAACCCCTTCAAACTCGGCTTGGCGGTTATTTGGGCTGCCGTTAGCGGCCTCGGTGTTGCCATCAAGAGGGCCAATGGCATTCACCAGCTGAGGGTTACAGACCTCGCCGGAAAAACCATTTAATGTGGACGATGATGTAAGAGGTGCACAGTGATCGCTCGGAGATAACTCAGCAGCATATACCGTTGACTGCGACTGCGCCGCAAACGGCTGATTGTGGTGAGCCGAATAGGGCTGTTGGTGATTATTGTGCTGCGGCAACTGATGGTGATGGTGATGCTGTGTGCCATGGTAAATGTCTGTCGAAAAGGCAGAGATATCCTGGGATAGATATGGGCCGACTAGGCTGCTCTGAACGGCGTAATTTATGGCGGTGGAAGAAGAAGAATTGTCAGCGAGAGCATGCGAGGGGGAGGGATTGGAGGGCTGCCTCTGGGGGGTCGCAAAGTTAGGGCTGTCTGCAGAATAATCTTGTGGACGTTGGTAGTGCAGCACATCGTCCTGTTTTATATTTTGTTGGGTTGGAAACGGAAGACAGGGCAGAGAAGTGGCGGTATCAGAGGAGGTTTGGTGTACCTGGGGATACAGCAACTGGGAGTCCAAGCTGGTATTAGCAGGGGGATTCCAGGAGCGGACGTCTACGTCTAGCCTGAGGAGAGAGTGAGCCTGTGGACGGGGCCTATTTTGGTGATGGGGAAGAGTGGGGGTTGGAGCATGGAGGATGGGGTGGTGGTAGATGGCAGTGGGGTCTGGAGAGAGAAAAGGATGAGGAAAGGGAGAGGAATGAGAGAGCTGTTGAGAATGATCAGAAGAGAGGTGAAGCTTCTTGGGATCGGTGGGCCAGGCGAGGAGACTGTAATCAAGGTCAGCAGGCGGGAGTTGGTGAAAGACAGGGACGTAAGAGAAGTCAGAGGCCATGGGGGAGACGAGCGAGGACGAAGAGAGGACAGAGGGATCGGTATACATGCGCTGGAGGAGCTGACATGACCAGGATGAATAAACCCAGAAAGAAATCAGACGGATCGCACCTTGGCACGGCTGTGATCGACGGCGCGGAGGGGAGCTCGTTCGCTCTGCCGGATCGACTCTCGCTCTTGTCTGACATCTCAGATCCTCCATGACCCAACCCAGCCCAAACCGTGCCTTCTTCCCCGCCCCCTCCGCCGACTTGCGCGGCCCTCCTCACGGCCCGATACCCCCTCCCTCCTCCGTCCTAACTCTCCATTCCGCCAGGCACGGTCCTTGACTCATCCCGCATTTCCTCTCCCTCTCTCCCTCATCATTAAGAAAGAAAGAAGAAAAAAAAAAAAAGACCGCCTTCTTTCCTGTCCCCCATTTAGCTCAAACTCCAGCCCCAGTCTAGATAGTCCCACCCTTTTTTTCTCTTTTTTTTTTTCGTCTCTTCATTTCCTCGTCTCGTTCGCGGCACGATCCCGGCACGCGGTGCGCAAGCCGAGAACCTGCATGCCAAGCGATTGACTCGTCCGTTGCTCCCATCCCTCTAACGGGATTAGCGCGAAAACTCGTTCCCAAAACCGACAATCAAATGGTCAAGTCGGCGCGATAACGTCATCTTTAAGCTTCTTATCGACGCAAACTATATACGGCTTAGTCTCAATTGTAAACAACCTCGGCCACGAAATAACACTCTCAGCCCTCGGAACATCCTCCTTCTGGCCCGGATCCATGCTGTCTGCCTGCCTGCACCGGCAAGCGCCTAGAGTATATACACCAAACTCTACCTCAAGAAGAGAACGATGAAACTGAAATAGCTTAACCTTGTCGGAACACCCCAGAAGGGTGTGCCATCCGCTGACGTCAGGTCGTTTCCTCTCTCTCCCTCCCATCCTCATACGCCTGAATACAATTCAAGCACCTCCGCTCCTCGTGTACGCCCTGCAACGCCCCATATTAATATATGCCCGCAGCAATAGTCAAGTCCTCAAGGCTAGCTAACTAACCTACGCATGTGGCGTGGCTGTCGTTTAACTTTCATACATACGCTCCAAGCCGAAGATCATCCGCCTTGTCCAACAGCCTACGCCTAACCTGCCGACCATGCCCGCACGATTGTATTTGTTCTGATACGCTGCACTCCGCTAGAGAACGTGTGTGCATCCAGGCACATACACAGATCCCCCGCTACCCCTCCCCAATTCACTCTTAGCAGTCGACCGAGTCGCATACACTTCGGTATGATTCACATTCGCAACGTGCCACTGGACGATAGATAGCACAACACTCGCTACACCACAGAATAGTTCAATACCTACAATGTGCTAATTTCTACAATTAATTATAATAAATACCACGAAGAGAACACATTGGCCATCTTTCCCTGTCTCTCCGGACTAACCACTTGGCATGCTAGGTAAATAACGTGGCTCTTCATGTATCACCCACATGTGCGCATGTACGCCACACATACGAGAAGCCAATCAATCCAGCCCACCGGTCCTCAATTAACGTGCGGTATTTGAAAGTTCCGCAGCGCACTCGGTTGCGTTGCCGCCAAGTCAGGAAAAGCTTTCATTCTGCAAGCGCCTCGTTTCGAGTCGGACCCGAAATAATAATAACGATAATAATAATAATAATAATAATAATAAGAGATTTGAAAATGCTCGTCAGTTGTTGACCGCGCATGCATTTGCATTTGCAGTCCTTTCACAATCCCTTAGATTGATAATTGGAATGGTTCGCGTCCCTCAGGGCGCCGAGCACCAAAAGCATGGCTCACGCTAGATCAACTCAGACTCCCGCCGCTGTCTCGAATTTTCCAAACAAAGTAGACAAACCACAAGCCCCTTCAACATTTATACCCTTATCTTTCGGTGCTATTTCCAAGGAGAAAAAAAAAACCCGAGAAACCCCGAACTTCTATCGAACCGTCTCATTCAATTAAAGAAAGACATACAAGAGCAATTTTCTGTTTCTCATCACCACCGATCAAAACAACCGCCTCCGACATACTGTCTTGCAATTTTTCTTCAACGCGCGCGCAGCGTCCCTTCTGTGAAATATTAAGACATGGAAAATAAAGAAAATACGGATATATCGAAAATGAAAGGGAAGGTGAACTGCCACTCAGCTCGTCACTCAACTTGTCAGTTCGTCACACTGATCGCCGATCAATAATATTTTTAAAAAAAAGCTAGACTCGGTCAAAACATACAGAGTTTTTGAGTCCCTTTCAATACAAAAAAACAAAAATAAAGCGTGACATCAACACGTTCCAAATGACGCTATCAACGTATCATTCCGAATTGCCCTGATGCTTCTGAGGGGAGCTAAGGGTCTAAACAACCCCAAATAGTAAGTATCCGATCCGGAGAACAATGACAGAACGACAAACGATTTGTCAAATTTCCCTATGCTGCGTTGGGACGATGTGACTCTTTCTGAGCGCTAAGCGGCCCGACTTCCGTTCTGAACGACATCAGGTCAATAATGACTCACACCCAACACCAGGCCGAACCCATTAAACTTGGGGCTGGATGAAAGACTATGGATAACTTATTGTGCACGCACATGCGTCGGGGCAAGGAGATGACCGGTATTCGCTGGTGAACGTTTGAGCGTCGATGAACGGTACTTTCCGACTATGTGCCATCACCATCGACGACTTTGATGTATACGGGAGGCTAAACCGGTATGGCATTATTGGCCGACTAAACGAGCAGGAGGTTCACTTCCCTTTTATGTACTAGCAATGTGAATTTCATCGTTTAGGATCCTCGTCCACTCGCAAGTCTGCGGTGCTCCACCCTGTCTAATGGGGGCCACAAGAAGGACAGAACGGCAGAAGGACACATAAATCCTGCCCAGGGCGGGTGCGACATGCATGCTGCCAGCTGTGACGAGTAACACGACCAAAGTGGGCAGTATGAGGTATCATCGCGAGTCATTGATGAATGAAATGCCTTCCTCGCCAAGCCTTTCGGCGGGACCATGCCGTAGGCCTAAAAGGCGGCCCAACTTCTCACTAAAGCTGCAGCTGAGGTGGGCATGGAGAGGGTTAGATAGAGGATGGTAGCGCACCTGTGGTGTTCAGCCCATTCCGGTCCTCTTGTAAGACCCTAAACTACAAATTTTCACGAGGGTATGTGAAGGGAACTCCATACAAGTCGCATCATGGGGCCGGAGTTGGTTGGACGGCTTCCAGGTGACCTTCACCATTGTGGCTAGAGCTGGTCCGATAAACAACCATGCTACCACCATGACGCGAAGGTTAAATGGAGAGTCCGCGTTGCACGGTAGCGTGTACGCTTGTTTCTTGCTTTGCGATTACAAACGTTAGTCTAGCCGTACAGGCTTTGGGTTGGAGGGGTAAACTCGCACCAAATCCCTCTCATGAGATGGTAGGCTGATTTGCCTTGCCTTCTTAGAGTCCCACCACATATACACCCTTGGTGTGGTACAGCAAAACCCGGCTTTCCCTTGGCGACAAGTTATTAACCGCTTTGCTTGTTAATCAGTCCACTCACAATCCGAACCAAGCAAGGAGACTGGTCATTCTGCGCCCAAAGCTAATATCGCTTGCACTATCTCGCCCGGACCCCGATCGAAATGTATTGAATGAATCCCTTGAACGTGGAAGGGTGTAGAGAAGCATGAATACCTTTCCTGGAATATATCCTGTGAACGATATAAGCAGAAGGCTGTAAAGCAATGCCCTCCCTCATGGGGCTGATTACTCCATTGAGGAATTGCCGGCTATGCCGCACATTATGGAATAAGTCATGGATTAGATAGGTAACGCATTCTGATTTAATGCAAGTCTAACGCCATGGCGTTTTGCGGTTATTCGTGCATTCATTTGGTAGCAAGGGATGGCCGGCAAGGAAGGTTTCAATAAAGGAATTCCATATTTGTACCCTTCTCACCTAACTCGCCCGGCTGATATGAATTCTACGATACATGTCTGATGGCCGCCTACAGCATACTTGAAGATTTACAGGAAAAGTCCTGTTCGGCAAGAACCGAATAAGATCGCCTGATATCATAGGATGTGTAGTTGTCGGTAAGGTCGCAAAATCAGGGCACCGATAAAACCATAACAATTAGTGGACCGAAAATTCATGCAAGTGAGTATCTGGGGTGCGCGTGGAAGAAGTGGAGTAATAAGTCACACCTGATGCAACAAGTATACACAAGGCAAGCCATACGTCCGCTCGCACCAGAGTCATCACAAAGTGAACACATTGGCGGTGCGGCATCGGCTCATTATGTCTACGTAGGACCCATAAAGCGAGAACCACGATCCCCCATCCCTTCTATCGATACGCGGAAGATCAGGGCCTGCAAATTTCCGTTATGGATATAAATGGGTGTTGCTGGGGCGTAGCGCACGGCTCGAACCAGTCTGTTGTGGTAGTATCGATATAGTTTAGCCTCTGCATTCAGAGAACGGGTCAAGGTAAACCGAACGCTTCTGTCGCCATCATTAGCAACTGTCGTACTCTAGGTGAAGGGAAACCTCCTGTGCGAGCCTCCTTAGAAGACTTTTTAATGCGCAGTTCGCGGCAGAAGTATCGCGTCACACATGGGCTGTTCACTGCCCTTCCCAAAGATATCTTCTGCGGCCACCATCGTTGCCTGCCTCCTCGGACATGCTATACAGGCCCGATTAACGGTTTGGCACATGCAAGTACTTTTCCACTGCACTGGTTAGACCCCAAGTCAATCAAAAATAGGCTGGTTTGCGGTTCGGCGGGGCACGGGAGGCGTATAACCGCATCGGGAACTCTAAGGTCATGAGGTACCAGTGACTAGTATTTTTTCTCTCGGACAATAAAGACGCGAACTCACCATTTAGCAATCGGGTGGGGTACGTTATTACGTCCTCTTCCAGATGCGAAAAATCACACATTCAGCTCCCCTGGGGGAGGCAGTAGCAAATATGGCTGGTTGGCGGTGCGCAAAAGGGACCATAAGGATGCGATGGCTATAAATGCTGGCATGAACAAGGCGTCGATAACACCTTGCCCCCCTACTGCGTTCTTCGCAAAACAGACCAAGTCGTTCACCAGCTGGCGGCATAGCAGGGCCAATAAGCCGCCAAAAAGCGACAAATTGTTGATAGAAGACCCTTAAATAGGCTATATTAAGATAAGACATACTCATCATGAATGTCATGCCTAAGCATGATTGATCTTCTGTGATTTAGATCATGAAGTAACCGATGAACGTGTCATGATAAACCACTGACCTATAACAATAATTTATGGAAGCAAGGGAGCCATTATTATAGCGCATGTAGGGACTGGTTATGTCGGAATCGCATACATACATCACGTCAAGTGTACCAGGCACCAGGCTTCCTACCAACGTTTTATTTACGTAATTCGAATGTCTTCTGAGAAAGCATGTGAATGGGGCAAGAGATGAAGATGGTCTTGAGTAAACCTGCAGTCCATCAATCGAAAAATTAATTTCCGGTTATACCATGAAAATAACTGCCAGGTTAACCGAGGAGGCCCGTTTAGTAGACGAACGGCGCACGGATGAGGAAACAAAGCATGGCCCATTTGCAGCAAGCGGTGACCCTGGTATGTGGCTCACGTGAGTATTTGACAATGGTATCTCATTTTGACGTTTGTTACGCCTATTAGATGTGATCAAATCAAAGAAATATTAAGTGCCATGCCTTAACTTTATTTATAGATAATATCAATCATAGGTGCTGGTGTGAGCTCTTCGGCTTTATACAGGTATCACGAACTGGTACACCGATGTAATGAATGGAGCTGGTTCGCACTTCCATTATTGAAGCTTGAGTGATCAGTCATACGCTATGCTTTCCCCTTAGTAGGTTTGCCTGGGTCGACGTGCGCTTTAGTTGGATCAATATATGCATTCCTGGAGTATGGCGTGAGTAGAGTAGGCGCAAGATTTGTTCAGCCGTTGATTTGTCGTAAGTTGACTAGTTTACTGTTATTTGCCAATTGTCACAAGGACAAACAAGGTAGTGGGATGTACTGGCGTTGAGACAAACTACGGCAGTGTGAATTCGAGATGACGAAGCGAGAGATGAATGCATCTCTGTAATAAAAAGACCCATGGAGATTCGTAGGCTAGTGCGGGGGATCGACCACAAATTCACCACACGTGGCATTGTGGGAGAAAAAATTGCTCCGAGCCAATAACGCGCCGGCACTCAGGGGCTACAGGGCAAAGCGTCTGGCAGTTGGACTCCTCTCCATCGACCCTCCCAATCCTATCCTGTATCGCAAGCGCAGGTATTTTCATGTTTTCTATTGTTCTACTTTGTCTATACTAATTACGCCCATTGACGGTCCCGACAAAGCCCTCCTCCCCTGTCCAATACCCTCACGAGATTCTCGACAATCGTTTCAATGGTTCTCATTCACAAACTCAGACAAGTGGAAGGAATCGACATTCGGCAGCTTCGAGAACAGCAAAATGATCATAAACTAGTGGCAGGACAGGGAGAGCCTAAGGCACAGGTAAGAGCATCGGAATGTTCGAGTCTTCTGACAAGTCACTATCCCGTACTCAATGTAAATGCCATATCTTGTGATAGGATCGGTCAAGAACAGTTGAAGAGACGCAAAATTCACAGACAGAGTCCAAGACAACGCCCGTCTGCACGATATCACCCCCCCATAGGCCCCTCACCAGGTCGCAGACCGGTCACGTACCTAAGCGCAAGTCGCGCGATGACAGTCCTGTGTGGGCAGATAAGGCGACATCTGCCACGCCGCGGAAGAGGCCAAAGTCTACAAGTCCACGAAAGCAGCTGGCCGAAGATTCGGAACGGACTGACGACGAACTTACCCCTGAGCACGCCAACGCCCCAAGCGTTCTGTCAGTCGGTTCAGACAGTGCTGCCCAATCACAAGTGCTAGTTGACGACGATTCTTCGGCGCAGCTTACGTTCTTGAATAGCAACCCTGATGGGCCCGTTGCTCCGAACGTGGTCCGGCGTACTTCGCGGTCACGCGTTGTCCTACCTACCCCTGTACCTAATCTGACGAAGAAAAGCCGCGGTCGACGCGTCCCTACTACAGCTTCCCCCGACCCGAGTGGAAATTTAACGGATGGTCGACTTTATGTTTGCAAAGTGGAGGGCTGTGGGAAGTGCTTCTTTCGTGGCGAACACCTGAAACGACATATTCGGTCAATTCATACGCACGAAAAACGTAAGTCTGTGACTTTTAGAGATAAAACTCAAATGTTAAATCTAATTAACGATATACAGCCTTTAAATGTACATATCCCGAGTGTGAAAAGTTATTCAACAGGCATGACAACCTACTCCAGCATCTCAAAGTCCATAAAGACCCTAGCAAGCCTGGAAAGCGACCACAACAGTCACCTTCAGACTCACCTAATGATACAGACCAGGAAGACCAGGTTGACGACATCGCGACCAGCGGCGGAATTGCATCCGCTCCTGTAACACCTTCCCAGCCTCTCCGTTTCCCGGACTTGTATAAATCAACCAATTCAGTAATTCGCTCCACTGCTCCTTCGCCTTTACCGACTACTATAATCTCCTATACCTCAATTGCGTCGTACACAACTTTAGCAACCCCGGTGTTATCTACTGAACCACTGGGTTTCTCCACGAACATGGCTGTATCGTCAGTCCGCACTGAGATACCCTCGTCCCCTCGTCTGCAAAATTCCAGTAAAACAACTACTGGATGATACCAGAACCATTATAATACCACCCCTGCTTCAATATGCATCTGCAAGTACTACCGTTATCTTAGCTCTATGGCCGTTAATCTGCCTCGCCTATGGCATTATGCTTTTACTGGTATGACATTTTCTTTTTCCCTGCTCTTACTTGTCGCTGTTGTAGATGATTTATGCCGGTTTAATACCCCCTTCTAATCGTATACACCTATTCGATTCTTTTCGTGTTCTCTGGAACATTACACGAGTATATACGCGCAAGGTTAAAGCATACAATACGGAATGCACTACATTTGTCTCTAACGGATTGATATTTGACTGGAAGGCAATCACGAATAATAGTTTTACTCTTAACCACGAACTGTGCCGCTTCTCCTTGAAATCTTATCATATATGTCGGGGACAATCATCCTCCGGTCATGACAGGTCTTAATGGGCGCCTATTACCGAGAATGACTGCGGAGCATGTAGTACACATTGCATGCCAATTCCACTGCACTTCGTGACGTACCCTCTCTCCAGTTGTGTGTGCCACCCTGCCGGTTTGCCAAGTCCATTATGCGATGTTTTGAGCAATTCTCTTTTCACAAGACCGTCATAGTTGGTTATCCTACACTAACACTGCACGTCAGGCACGAGAAAATTTAGTACGTGAAGCACCTTATCAATGGGCACTCATATAGAACAGAGTGCTTGATGTTACAACTATATCCCCCTTTTTCATTTACAACTCTGTTAATGTTGGCCGGCTCCCTTGATTTTATGCCGGATCTTAAAACACCCCAAATGATATGCGCCACCCGTGACTTGATGTGCAAGAATGGCAGAGAGAAAGTGAAGGATCTACAGCAAAAATACGTTCACTAGCGCCTATCTTAAACAGACGCTTGTTCTCCGCAGTTTTGAGTGTTTGGATAAATGCTCTTTCATCACACGCAAATGCTTAACCGAGCATTGATGGGCGAAGCAATTGGTCCTGACCTCCACAAGCCAACTAATATAAATACAATTGGGATCTCGAGAAGAGTTTCGCGACGAGACTCACGTTGAGCTTACTGTGAGTAGTCCCAACTTTCGACCGCGTAGCTACAATGGATCTATTACGGTCATTCGACGCGAGAGGAGGATTACCCCCAAGCCTGTCGCATGACCTGCTCTGTTCACAGCGAAACAAACGATGACATCAGATCCTTGGGGAATACCAGCTGACCGATCACTACCTGCCTTTTATGGCCGCATTATATTAAGGCCTGTATACCCCGCATTCGACTTCCGCTGCTTTCGCCTTCTCTCTCTCACTACCCAGCAGACATGGCTGGTGAAGCTACTCTTATACAGCATCCTCCTGCAAGTTAGTGCATGATTTCTTGTGTTTTTCTGTCTTGACACAAGATGTCCTTTCTGTGCGCAGTTAAAGTCGCAGGCAGACGCCTTTCCCTCTCATCGCGACATACCAAGCCTCACAATATCACGTACGTGTACATATGCCCGATTTTGTAGATGTATTACTTATTGACACTTCCCCACAGGGTCCCTGCGAGGCCCAAATCAGCTGGGCATAATAGTCCCATCCCGGACTACCCTCGCCCAGCTCCTCCTGGCGAAGAACATACCGAGGTCTTACATACACACACAGGCCCAGAGGAGGAAGTGCCTCCCAAGAAAGAAAGGAAGCACAACACGCACGATAACGAAAAGAAGATCCGGGAATCACCTTTGTGGAAGGTCGAGATGACCAGGCCTACAAGGAATGCTTTGAGTAATGGGAAAACGGGGGGGTTTGGAGCCGCTGGGAGAATTTCGCAGCCTGCAGGGAGAGGGTTGGGCGCTTGAAGCATGAGACCGGAATCTCGGCCCACAATTGCTTGTACTTGTGCTTGAATCTTGTATTATATACATGCACATCAGGGTTTGATTTCTTGCGACATGCATAAACATGTATTACTCTTTACAGTCGAGCATGTAGACATGTAGACAATATGGATGTGAATAGGAAGGAAGAATACACGGATAAAACGCTACTCCCTAGGCCTTTTTCGCAGCCGCAGCAGCCTTCTTCTTCCCTCTCAGTTTCTTGGGTTGTGCGGGCTTGGGTTCCTTTTGTGCCTGTATTAGTGCAGATACACGTGCAAGTGCGGCCTACAAAACAGTCAGTAAACTGTCCGTGTGCATACATCCGTAATGGGTAAACAAAACGACGGTGAAAAAAGTAAGGTAGAAATAATAAATATCAGCACCTATACGTCGGGTCACCGCGGAGAGCGTCCGAACGGGACCCGATAGCGATGGTGCGCTCTCCACTGAAGTTTGATCCGCTCCAGTAGAGGCTGTTCGTCTTGCATATACGTCCACGCTCGACCCTTCATACATCGTCCCTCCCTTAGCGAAAGGGAGAGCGATGGTCCGGCGAGTTCTAGCTAATGCGTTCGAGAATCCACGTAACAGAACAGAAAAGAAGCACGAGAAGGGAAGAGACAAAGGGACCACCACTCACTCGGCGTAAATCGGGCCTATATCCTCTCCTTGCAAAGCCGGCAGAAATTCCCAGAGCACGGCGTGGCCCCGTCCGTGCCTTGATTGTTGTTGTAGCGAAGCCAGACTTAACTTGGTGAGGCAACGCCTTTGTCTTACGGGCTACGATCTGGATGCCATTTTTCGAGTCTTGAATGTCCAGAACCTAGGCACCAACGCAAAAACATGTGTCACAAAGAGGGAATGGGCGGATGGGAGAAACTCATCCTGAACCTTCTTGTTTGCCAATCCGGAATACTTGTGTGAATGGATGTTCGTGAGGTTGCCCTATCCACAAAGGGGCGATGTTAGTATATGTAAGCATTTAGAGCGGAGACGTACGTACAGGCTCCTTGGAGAAGATCGGCCCCTCAGAGACTCTCTTCACTAGGTGAGAGCTGTAGTTCTAACCAAACCACTCCTCATAAGCAAACCAATGCACAGCACAACAACAGGAGAGAACTGACGAACACGGAGAAGGAGCCACTCGAGGTCGTTGGACATGTCGGCGACGAGATGGATTTCCTACGTGTGGAATGCGGTTGCCGAGTGGCTGGGGTGAACTGCACAGTTGGCACGACCAAACAAGTGCACACTGCAAAGTGCAGGTTGTAGCACAATAGGAGCAAATACCTGGCTGTGTGCGGCCGCCGGCCGATCTGAAAGTGGACACGCCGATGCCCGCCCGAATAATTGTCGCTTAGCCACAGCCCTCTTCCCTGTTACCCCGTCGTCGACAGTACTAATGGGACGGTGGACTCAGTATGACGAGGTATGTGCTACTTTGTTGAGGGTCCCAGACGGATGATTGAGAGATGGTAGGATGAGTATAATTTGCCTGAGGGGATGAAACGTATTGGGTACGATGCCGATACAGAATGCTACTATTTCAAAGATAAGGATGGTTCGATATGGCGCGGTACGCCTGGTGCGAGGTATAGTGAGATGACGAGAGGTGCGTACTATCATCTGCGGCATTCCAATGGTGGTAGTAACAGCTTTTCTAACGACGTGCAGTATCGAGCCCTCGTCCGAGTAATGACGGCACGCGGAATAGGGATCCCGACGCTAACAGGGACATTGAAGAAGCCGGGACGCACACGAGTGCATCTCGGGGGGACGGGTACCAGTTACTCTCCCCGGACGGGGTAAGTTGTGTTCTCAACGCCCATGCAGAGTGCCAACTCTTTTGTTGCACCTCCGCAGCCCACAATGGCCTACAAGTCCGACATCAACGCGAGCGCCTACCGCACACTATTTCCCTTTTTCCTCCTTATCGCTGGTGTCCTTCTGCTTGTCTGGCGACTGGTCCTGTCACCCTCTCTGACGGCGTCGTCGGCGAAACTGTGCCCCAAGCCGCAAACGGTGCCTTACCTAATTCAGCCGGGAGATACCTGCTGGGAGGTATCAAAAGCGCACGGATGCTCTGTGGAGGAGCTGAAAGATTTGAACGCAAAAGTACAGTGTGACAAGTTGGTACCGGGTAATTTGGTTTGTGTCCCCGGGGAGAGGATTGTCACGAAGGATAAGTTAGCCAAGAACTGAGCAGTGGCGATTCTCACTCTTCGCGCCTTTGTCATTATCTGAACATTGTCCATGCTATTGATATCGCGTATCATACTAGTCCTTTGTATCATAGACTCGTCATTTGCACATATTACTACAAGTTGATGGAACCTTCCACGAACCCGCACAGAAATCGGTATAAATACAAATGTCTAATCATCATCCTCTGAATATTCGCCATCTTCGTCTTCGTCATCTGGTAGGTAATGGGTGTGTGCAATGCTTTCTTGCAGGATCAGGAGAGCTTACCATCAACAATGTCGCTACGAGATATGCTGCTCTGAATTTCTTGTCTTTTGAATAGGGCTCTAGTGTCTTCATCGTCTATTGGAACCAAGTCCCTCGCAATTTCGCCGTACTTGTTCTTCATCCTATCTCACCACACGCGCTTAATCACAGAGACTGGCGTAGATTGTCACGCGAGACGCACGTAGTTAAGGAGCCTGCCTCGAGCAGACTCTTTACAGTGAAATATCTCGTCTCCGAATCATCGTTCTGTGCAGCGACATGGAGAGGTGTTGCTCCCTCGACGCGGTTTACAATGTCGACGTCGCATCCTTCATAGGAGAGGAGGTATTCCAGGACGGTAGTTGATCCAAGTGATGCTCTATCGAGTATCGAGCGTCAGTTAAGAAAGTAGACATATGATGGGTAGCTTACGCATAATGGAGCGCTGGAAATCCGCGGGCTCGTCAAGAAGTCTCGAGATCGTCAACCGTATGGGAACGCACCAGTGTTTCCCATTCTAGACACATCGTCAGGCACGATAGATAAGATTGGATAGACGCACCCATCCTGGTGGTTGATGTCGAAGCCGCCTTGGTCAAAGACCTCCTGTATTAGTTCTTCACTGTCTGATCTCGCCGCTGCGAGTAGTCGCTCATCTGTCGAGTTTCAACCTCTGACTTCTCATCCTAGACGGAGAACGCGCACTGTTGGAAGCACCGCTGTCTGGGATGCTCATGGTGGAGGATCAGCTCGACGCGATGCCCGAATCGGCAAGTTCTAGCCACTGTGACACAAAATGATTGTAAGCTCTCGACGCGCTTTATGGCATCCCACCTCCAAGACCGACAGCGAGCACGGCCACGACTGGGACGATGAAGAGCTCGACGACGACGGCGACTTCTTCCTCGTCGAGCGCGGACCAGTCTCTACCGTCCGCAAAGCGCTGAGAACAGGATTTGGACACGACCCGTCCACGCTGCAGTGGGTTGCGGTGAAGACGTCTACGACGAACCGTCGGTTCGCTAAGCAGCCGCACGATGTCGTCAAGGAAGCCAGGATGCTCTCGAAGCTGTCTCATGCCAATGTGGGTGCTCTCGTTCCTCCTTCGCAATGTTTGCTTACGAGGGCGACTACCAGGTCGTCCCTCTGTTCGACTATACAGATGACCCTTCATCATGGTCAATGCATCTCTGGATGCCATTCATCCCGCTCTCCTTCGATCGCATCCTTGACTCGCCCAGTTTCTCCCCGTACTCCCCACCTTCCCTCCCGGCGCACCCATCCCTTCCCAATTCCTATCGGCATCCCCAACCCTTTCTCACCACCCGCTTCCTCATCCTTGCTAAATCCATCGCCTTCCAAATCCTCTCCGCCACGGCTTACCTTCATGACCCAGCACAAAGTATTGCACATAGAGATATCAAACCTAGGAACATCCTGCTTACCGAAGATGGATGCGCCAAGTTGATCGATTTTGGCATATCGTGGAAGAACGATGAGACGGAGGACCAACAGCAGCATGATCTGTGGCCAGAGAGATCTGAGGAGATGTGTACAGCCGTGTCGACAGGGTATGTTTCTTCCTTTTCCTAACTGGCTATCTTTTCGTTGAACTACAACACCTACCCGTATATCTACAGTCCATATCGCGCTCCTGAACTCCTCTTTGGACCCAAATCCTACAACGCGTTCGCCGCTGACCTCTGGAGTCTCGGCACAACCCTCTCCGAGCTGTTCACCTCTCTCGAACTCGTCCTTTCCTCGTCTTCGTCTTCGTCTCCCCTCCCCCACTCGGACACAGAATCCGAAACCACCACCGAATTCAATGAACATTTTGTTATCCCTAAAACCATCATTTCCAACTCCACTCGCGCCCTCAGTCCCGATACTGAATGCAAATGGATCCGCACGTCGCTTTTTGATGGGACAAGAGGTGAATTGGGTCTAATTTGGAGCATTTTCAAGACGATGGGAACCCCGAATGAACAAACGTGGGCTGTAAGTCGGGTCTGCTCGGGTGAAGATATATACACTGACGCGATTGATTTTTAACCACACTGCGTCAGCTAGGGGTTTAAAGGCCTCGCTTCTTCTCGAAGTGTCACATTCAAAGAAGTTCACGGTGTCCCCCTTGATACGCGGCTACCCAATCTACCGCCTTCGCCGTTAACAACCCCCTCATCAACCCTCTCACAGCCCTGGCCCCTATCTCCGTCTCAAACCCAACCGCAGCCGCAGCCAGAAAACCAACTACGAATCCATGCACTCGACCTCATTTCTAAACTCCTTGTCTACCCACCAGAAAACCGGCTACGCGCCCAAGAAGCCCTCTCCCATCCTTTCCTGACTTTTGCAGGGGTCCCGCTCCTGTTGCCACCCCACTATTCCCTTCAAGCGGAACAAGAACACGTCAAGAACCAGGTTGCCGCCGAGTGGGAGGGTCGATCATTGGGTGACTTGATTGAGCAGGTTTTGGAGTTGAACGTGGGCGATACAGAGGGGGGGAACTAAATGGTATTGAAGGATATTGTATGTTTTCTAATACATTGTACGGACAAAATTTTGCTGTACTGTACAACAGTGAGGTATACCAATCACAAGTCTAAAGATATTCTTATATCACCACGGTCTAAGCGGCTGCTGCTGCTGTTATTACTGCTGCTGACATGTTGACCACACGAGGAGCAGCCGTCAATGCGTGGTTATCGATAGATATGCCTAGAAGAGTATGTCTAGATTTGTGCTACAATGTCAAGGTGTACACGCACTTCTCGTTTGGTTGGACGTCTTGTATATCCCGATCAAGCGGTGACTCAATTCGAACATGTCGTTTCTCGAGTAAAAGCGGTTAGCAGGCGCCTCTTTCTAGTAAGAAGGTATGCAACTCACCTCAGCGAGATGATGATAAATTGTGCATTCTTCGTTCGGTCTTTGATGTAGTTGGCTATGATGGATACGTTCCTGAAATCTAGGGCTGCGTCAATCTCGTCCATGAAGTACAGGGGCGTCGGCTGCGGCCACGTTTCAATATACCATCTAACGGCTCAAACGTTCACTCGCCTTGAAGACGTGAAGAGCGAACACAAGTGCCAGCGAGCTAAGGGTCTACCAAATCATGTCAGCAACTTGTGCCTGTCGTTTACACTAGTATTACCTTTTCTCCACCAGATAGATTCGAAATGTTCTTCCAGCTTTTCTTCGGAGGCATGACACTGAAAATGATACCCTCGGAGAAAGGATCCATGCTATCAACCAACTCCAGCTCCGCGTTGCCACCAAGAGTGATCATCTGGAATGTAAGTCATTACCCGACGTTAAGAGATGTACTCATGGACCGCACCTGATACATTTCCTTCAACTTTAAGGAGATTGAATTGAACCCGGCCATGAACTCGTCGAGCCTCTGCTTCCTCAATCCATCATACGTCTGTTTTTGCGTGTCTCGCTGCTGGGTAACATCCTCCAGGTCCTTCGCACGGCTGAAGAACTCCTCTTCTCGCTTCTTGTATTCTCTCAGGACGCTCAAGTCGAGTTTAGCGTTCTTTACCTTTTCTGTTTGGTGTCAAAACAGATTAAAATCATAGCAAACATGGGAGTCATACCGTCAAGCAACTCAGCATCAGCGATTAACTCTCGCTTCTTGAACTTTGACAACGCCTCTGCACTGTATATGTGCAGTTCATCGGAAGGCGTGCGTTCACGTTTGGGTTTCTCATTTGGTTCAGCATCAGGATCCGGTTTAATCTTGGGTTCCATTGGTTGGTCGCCCTCTGTAGATTTACCAGCTCCTTCCTCTTCTTCTTCATCGCTGTTGTAATGTTCTTCTAGCCAATGTTGCCACGGTAAGAGGGAGATACTTACTCTATTTCTTCCAGTGTGAGCTTGTCATGTTCAGTTCGCCAGTGTTCGAGGATCCGCTCATTTTCTTTGAGTTCTTTCTGGGTATCTGTCATACCTTGTTTAATCTCCGCCTATACCAGATATTGATTATCAACATGCAGACAGAACAGATTACAGAAGGCAGACCTCTTTCCTTCTGAACGTTCGTATGGCGTCCTCCTTGACGTCTAACTTGGCTTTCAATTCCTCCAAATCATCCTTCTCGTTGTCCGCAGCGTTCTGAGCAGCCCCGACGTTGGCCCGAAGCTCAGTTACATATTTGTCCAGTTCTTCAAGTTGGCCTTTCAATTGCTCAATCTCGGCTTCACCCTCTTCATACAATGCCGTATTACTTTCGATCGCAGATTCGTATTTGACGACATCCTTTTCAGCCCTGGCTTTGGCAACCTCTGCCTTGGTGATTTCATCGTTCGCTATACCAATACGCAATTTGATACCGTCCACCTTTGACTTTTGGGTGAGTAGTCTCGAGCCACCAACTTCCAGAATTTTCTTCTCGAGATCTTTAATCGCCTGCTCGACCTTGCCGGCCTTTTGTTGCAGCTGTTCTAGTTCTTCCGTGGTTGCAGCGATTTCTTTTTCTAACTTGGCGATGCGAGCCATGTCACCTCGATCAGGCAGACTCTGCGTTCTGTCTACCAAGTCAGTGAGAAAGTGTGCCACGTAGAGCATACACCCACGTAAGCTCTCTAATGCGCTTCTCGGAATCCGTTATCCTACTCTTGTTGGTCTCAATCTCCATGCCGAGTTTTTCATAAGCCATGTCGAGTGTAGGACCCAACTCCGTAAGCCTGTCAAAGTCAGTTTCGGTTGCTCTGGCTTCTTGCACCGCTACTTCAAGCTCCCTCGCAGCATCTTCACTATCTCTTTCATACTGGGCTAGCACTTCTGGTCGCGCTGCTTCTGTTGGAAGCTTGGAACTCATGCCGCCCCTCGCAGGTTGAGAGCCACCTCCGGACATGGTACCAGACGTATCAATAAGCTGGCCAGCAAGGGTGACTACGCGCCATCGGCGTTGGCCATAGGCGATGCGAGTTGCTTGGTCCATGTCATTTGCCACCAATGTATTGCCAACTCCTTTGTAGAAAGCAGGAGCGAATCGCGGTTCCTTTGGCTTGATAAGGTCGAACAACCTAGGCACGTTTTCGGGCGTCTGCATTGGCTCCATACCACGTGTGTTGGTTAATTTCTCGAGTACAATAAATGAGGCCCGACCGATGTTCTGTGATCGCAGATACTCGATACATGCCTGTCCCTGATCTACTGTATCAACCACCATATGGTTTAAAGATCCGCAGGCTGTCGAGATGGCCACGTCATGCTTGTCCGGTATAGTGCCCAAGCTGCCTAGACGACCCTAGGAAATTATCAGGACCTTTTAACATGTCATGATATGCACCGAACGTACATGGAATCCTTGGATCCTTCCAGAATTCTGCAGCCGAGTGAGACTATCTAAGACTCTATTTTGCGACTTGCTATCAGCTTGGGATGCCTTGGCTTCGTCAACTCTCTGCCGTGTGAAGGACGCCTTTTGATGGCACTCTTGAACACGCTCTTGTGCGCTCTGCATATAAAAGTCAGTGCGAGGAACGCACGGAACAAATATCATTTAACCGACTTTCAACCTCGCCTCTGCTTGCTTGAGCTCCTGCTGTAGATTAGCCTTCTGATTTTTCAGCGTCTTTTGCTCGTTTATCTGAACAGTTGTCATGCTATATCCCAAACGACCAGGCTAAGGATTACCCACCTTAACTTGCTGGTCGCCTGTCAGACTTTCATGTGCCCGTCGGGCTTCCTGAAGTTGAGCCTTTAATCCCTCAGATTTTTGCGCCAGAGCATCGCGCTCGCTTGTTGCTACATCAACTTCAGCCTGTTTTGCGTTGATTTTCGTCTTCCAAGGCTGAAGTTCCCTCTGTTTGACTTCTATCTGGTCGTGGAAGACCTGTGTCTTGTCTAGCGCACTTTGAGATCAGAAGTCACGCACTTGGCGCTTAGAAGTTTACCTTTCAAACTATCCCGAATACTTTCCAGGACATTTTCTTCCTCGGCCAGGGATGCTTCATGTTCATCAGCCTTCCTTTTCTCCTTCTCCATCTTTTCTGTACTTTCCTCAATCATACGCTCGGCGTTGTTCTTGGCCGTTATGTCCTGCTCGCATTGTCAGTGACAGTAGAATTTGTCCCAGTTAGGCTTACGTCTTGCAAGGTCTTTTTAAGTTTCTTTGCCTTGGCGGAAGCGTGTTTCTTGCGCTCCTCTAGATTGATTTCCTTCCTCTCATGAGATGCCAGATCTTTGACCGCTTCGGCTGCTGCCGCTTGGACTTCCTAACACCAAATCAATACGGTGAGTTCAATAAGGGTATGAGGGACTGACCTTGTATGCTCTTTCGCGTTCTTCATAATGCTTTTGCAACATCTCGAAATGGGTAATATCATCCTTGTTCTTCTCGCTTTCGTCAGCCAAGTCTCTCTCCAGTTTTGTCTACGATACGACATCAATGACGACAGCAATTTTAGATTGAAAAGGCAGTTAACCATTCGAGCCTCAAGTTGTTCCTCAGTTATCAAGGCTTGCCAGATGTACCATTGCCATAGACGCGACACGGCCCGTACGTGGTCGTTCTTCAGCCTCAGGTAGTTTTCTGCCTCACGTTTTTTGTCTTCTAATGCACTTTTGTCCTTTTCCACTATCCGAAGGCGATTCAGTTTTATGATACGTTCTTCTTGGAGATGGTCCATTTCAACAAGGGCTTCTTCGATTGGTTCCTTGTATTTCGAAGTACCTATGATATCTTCAAGATATTCAAGGAGCCCATCTTCATGTTCAGTCACTGCCTTTGGTTTCATCTGGGCAATAGACTCTACTTCTCCCTATTCCTAAGTTTGGGAACGTTTACGACTTTCTGTTTGAGAACACTTGCCTGGAGAATTAAGAATCGTTTGTGATCGAGATCAATGCCTCGTCCCTTAAGAAGTGTTTGAACTTCTGTGTAGTTACTTGGACGCCCGTTGATACTGTATCGGCTTGAATTGTTTCTGAATGCCTGACGAGCTACAACAAGCTCGGAATTGGGAATACCTTCAAAGGCGTCTGGCCCAGGCTATGGGACAGTCAAATGTAGAAGGTAATGGGCAGCAGTAAAAACCCACCAAGTCGACGATTTCACGGAAATGAACCTCAACACTACATTCTTCCAGATTGGGATAACGGTCGGAGTTATGGATCAGTTCTGATAATTTTCCTTGTCTCATCTTCGATGCGCGATAGCCGAAAACGAACAAAAGAGCATCAATGGTGTTGGATTTGCCTGAGCCGTTAGGTCCGACAATAGCAGAAAATGACTGCACAAAAATACATGTAAGGATAGGTCAACTAGGCGACAGAGATATGACCTTATGGAATGGTCCAATTACTTGGCGACCCGCATAACTCTTGAAATTGACAAGGGCCATCTTATGGATCATTAGTCGAGACTTGGGGTCTGACGGTTCCTCTGGAGGAAGCATCGCATTTGGTGCTGGTGCTACTGGCGGCGGCTCGAATAATGACTTTTCCTCTTCCTCCCCTTCTTCAATCGGCTCGCGGGCCGGCTGTCGCTGTTTCTTCGGGGACGATTTAGGTTTGAAATCAGGCAATTCATCGTCCACATCAGACTCGTTCGCATTCGCATTCGGAGCAGGCGTTTCCTTTTCGTCCTGTTCCACCTCCTCGGACGCACCATCATTTTGTTGTTTGCGGTGTTTATTGTTCGTTTTTCTGCTAACTAGTTTGCGACCTTTTTTGACTTCAGGCCGTTTAATATCCTTATCGTCCGAGTCCGATTCAGCAGTAGTAGTGGAGGGATGTTCTTCTGGAATTGAGCTACGCTTCTTAAACATTCGGCTCGGTCTTTTAATGGCGGGGCGTCCCTCTTCGTCATCATCATCACTCCACTCCTCCGGCTGAGCAGATTGTTCAGCTACTGCTTTCCGAGATCGTGTTGACCTGTTAGAAGTAGGTGCAACACTACCATTAGTGGCACTGTTACGACTTCGGCTACTCCTAGGTTCCATGCTTCCAGCCTGGGGCTTTGAAGGGCCCCTTCTCTTTGCTGACATAGGCTTTTTTTCCTCGCGTTCTTCGTCACTCCCCTGGTCATCCCCCCGCAGCGCTTCAGTGGAGGGACGCGATCGCTTCCTAGCCGGTAGAACATCCGATTCTTCCTCTGCCTGGGATTCGGCAACATCGGGCAAGGAGGTTTTCCCGCGTCTAGAGGAGCGAGGTTTCGGTGCAGAAGTAGAAACCGAGCGTGTTGATGTCCCCCTTGCCTTTGACGGAGGCTTTACCGACGTCTCCACCTCATCAATCACCAATTCCGTGGTTTTTCCTCGCTTGCGTTTCGCCGGCAACGCTTCTTGCTGCGTTGGCTCTACAGACGCTCTTGTGGAGCGCGAAGATCTTCTGGGCGGCATCGTTTCACACGTCGCGGTTGTCAATCAAGACGCGTCGGTCACACTTGAGTCACGCGTCAAAGTTGACGCGCCTCATCATGCCATGCCTTCCTGCATTTCCCGTTCAAAGACTGTTATTTGCCTTTCCAGTCCCTTTCGAAAAAAACAAATTGTCAGAGGGATACAATTACAGTGTAGGAGGCACCAGTGTTGTCCGGCATGAACAAATATAGGCAAATATTGTCCCGTGTTTGTCCTTTTATAAGTTTGGCGATATCTTTTTCTTGTTCAACTCATTCTACGACTCGCTTTATTGTCCCCCTGCGATTATTTGACCTATTTCGCTCGCAGGAGTCTACTGCGAGTCTAAGATGGACATTATAAGCAGCTTAGCTGGAGCATGCTTCCGCCGGTGGCAGTCATAATGACATGAAGCATCTTCCTTACCGAAGTTGCTACAAATTTTTCTATACAGAAGCCGAATATATGAGCTAATGCATAATTAAGATCGTCCGATACAATGTAGTGGAATATGACCATGGAGTAAAACTAAGAACTTCGACATAGCCTAGCGTAGCTGTCAAAATGCACTGTTCAGGTGGTTTGCGTTCGTCTTCGTTCATTTATTCTAAGCTCGTCATCTCAAGAACGCACTGCCATCATCATCCAAAAGTAAGAAATAAGATTCATACACATTTGTTTGCCATCTACTAAGCCCACCACCTTTAGGGCATCAACCAAGACTCTTCCACCTTGAGAAATGTAAGAGCTTTTTTATCTCAACTAACAGCTTGTTTATTCCTTGGTGAAGGCACGGATACAGCTACCTCTGAAGTTGTTGAATACCTGGATTATAATGCCGCGGCGAGCTGGCAACGATGACCGACCATCGGGACAATATTGGCGTCAGTGCCACCTCTTCTAGTCGTTCGTCTTCGGCACACATTCCGGACACGGTTCAGCAAGTTCTGCGTGGGCTCCTGCTACCCAGAAACGTTATACCGTAACTATTCAGGAATTTCAACGGTTCCGTGATAAACAGAATATTCCAATCGTTCAACGTCTTACGGTCCCTGAAATGCTATTAGCCTTATACGCATAATCATCGGCGGGCCCTATGGCTAGCACTACGATCCAGAACAAAATGGCCGCGCAGCGGGCCTGGTACATTCGTCCTCAACTACGTCCTGCGAGGTGCCCAAAACGCAACGCCGTCTACCATTATTTTAACTCGCCGTCCTAGTTACCCTGGATATACTCTTGTTGCTACATAGTTCCCCTAATATTCAAGACCCATTGGACGTAGTCGTTTACGCAGCGGCGGCGACCATGTTCTATGGCCAACTTCGTACGGGCGAAACCTCCACCTATCTGGAACAACCAACTGTGTTCAATCAACAAATTTACCCCCGTCTTTTGGACCTTCGCCAACCACATACACCAGCGGGATCTAGAATGCTTTATCTCCCCTGGACGAAAACGAAGATATATACCGACAGCACGATAATACCAGGCCCTACTTCCGCTCTCGAGCATCACATTGGAATTAACACTATAGCGGATCCAGATACTGCCCTATTCAGTTATTGTAATGCGAACAACCAACGCAAACTATTAAAAAAACGTTGTAACGAGATCTGGAAAACCCACAGTTTCAATCGAATTACAGGTCATTGCTTCCGCATCGGGGGCACTACTCGTTTTCTCATTCGCAGAATTGATCCCAACGTTGTCCAGATGATGGGCCGACGGTCATCGGATGCCCTTTTACGTTACTGGCGACAGTTAGATGTGTTAGCCGTTATTCACACTGAACAGATACATTCAATGTAGCGAGCTAGATACAGGGTGAGTCTTGCTTTTCTAGACGCACTCGCGCTAGACTTAACATCACGCGCTCCAATCATCGATTGCCCAAGATTACAAAGATTACGAACACCACCTAGAAGTGCAATTAGTGATTGTCGGCTCACCCACCTCGGAACGTTAGTACAAATCATCGGATTGTGTATTACGTTACTAATATTCTAGACATTGATTGATTCTCGTCAATAACGGAAGCGAAAATAAAATCTTTGCAACAATACAGTTGAATAGTGAATCATTATAGGATGTTGAGCTTCCGTGCTACGGCTAACTTGGTTGAGTGAAGAAATTACAGATTCCAATTCATGTAATTTCCATCCGCGTCACTCCCAAACTCCACTCAGTTCCCTAGGTGTATGTGACAGGCTCATCTTGGTGGATGGTTAACAAGTTCTTGAAGTATCAGGAGTTCCTGATTCTCCAAAAATTTGAAAGTATTAGAACTCGTGCCTGCTGCGTAGATCCGCAAACACTTATCATCAACCTGTCTTTGGTCATTGAGACGCTCGGATGTCCGTCCAGGAGTAACCTCGGCTGCAACTTCGGATTTTTTCAGGCCATAATCCACCAGGATGGCAATCCATGGGCGACCCGAAGTTGAACAGTCGATCTTCGGATCATCCCGCAATATGAACGGTTGGAATGCACGGTGAGTTTGACGGATACAAAGAGTTGTGATGTCCTTTGCGCAAGGGGCAAATCAGGAAGATCGAAGTAGATTGGTATCATCGCATCTACTGCCTTCTGATGATGGCAGCACTGTATTGCGCATGTTCGTTTCCACAACCGCATCAGCCATTCAGATTCACTTATTTGTTATTAATCTCAGTAACGGAAAGAGTAAGATGGACTTGCCTTATTCCTTTTCTCTTCCCAATCTCCGACTTCATTGCCACCCAATGGGAAAAATTGATCTATGCCTTGATGAACAGATGTTCTGCACCAGGTGCGACCGTAGACCAAAAAGACTCGCCAAAGGCATCTTTAAGATAATTGACAACCGAAATCCTTTTACAATCAGCTAGTTCTGATTCCAGCGAAAAGCTTTTGCTGCCTGATAGTGGTAGGAATGGGACCTGCAGAGTTCTACGTACGAGGAGATCCTTTGCAAGTAGCTAAAGTAATCGGTTTGCCAGTTCCCCAGTTCTTCCGACTTCAACGAGCCTTATTTTGACTTTCTCTATCAACGTATGTAGTATCTTCTTTCGATCATAGGATGAGTGATATAGAATTTGTGCTGCAGCACATAACAGGAAGGGCTCGGGTGGGTATGAGGTGAAGCTCCACGTCCGATTTTCTGTAGTTCCAAGACATATACGAGCATGGCTAATGATTGCATTTTCAACAAATGAGACTGCTTCCTTGTGATCAAAATACACATCCAGTCCAAACCGTTGTGCCAGTACAGCAAGATGATCAGCTGCTCCAGCCTCAGGATTCCGGGGACAAAGCTTATCCTGTGCTAACTGCAACATTTTGCCAGGATTACCCCCTACTGAAGTCCATCTGGTAGGGAAAAAATGAGCAGAGTATCATTATAGATCATGCAAGTAACACACAGGGGACGGCCAAAACCAGCTATATATTTTACCTTGGCATTTTCATCAACTGGGATATAGTCCAATGGAATCATGAGCACTCGCTGGGTCGCTGCGGATCGTTTCCAGGGACTGCATTGTCGGATCAGCGATCTCTTGCTTCTGTCGGACTGCAGGGATTGCAGGAGGGGCGTCGTGACTACAGGACGTAGTGGGACATTTGGGCATTGTGATGAGCTAGGAACAATTTGGGATAGGAGGCGTATATCCCGCGCGCACGTGCTACTCTAACGCTCTCGGTGTTTTATTATTGTCCCCTTGAAATTCTTTGACCTATTTGGGCCTACTGCGAGTTTAAGATGGACACTATAAACAGCTCAGCTGGAGCACGCTTCCGCTAGTAGCAGTCACAATGACATGAAGCATCTTCCTTACCGAAATTCGGGGACAGGCTGAGATCTCTCGCCAATGTGGGTACTGCGAGTTCATTACTGTATTCCAAAAGGATCAATTGACAGCAAGCACGATGTGAAATCAGCCGGGAAGCTGGTGTCCTACGGCAATCAGTTTCTTATCTACATGGGTCGCGCTAAGTAGCGATGATATTTTGATTTAGAGGACTGGAATTTCACACCGTTCATTTATAAATATCAGCTATGCGGAACCATAGGATCGGAACAAACGAGGCAACGAAGCAAATAAATCCAGAGATATAACAGAATATGATGGGGGCCCCCCGAGGTCGATGCATATGGCTCACCGGACTGTATATCACCTACAGTGTTAACGGAATTTCAACATTGTCCAATAGAACTCCACGGCAAAATGCCATCCGTTGAACACGAATATGAAAGGTGCACACTCACAGTAATTGTTGCTGGAAAGCTGACTCTTATGCGCGGGCGCTGCGCATGAGTGAGTTCGTGACAGGGTGCCGCGGGTTCGTTATTTCGAAATTAGTGACATGCATGATGTGGGGCCAAGCTACCAGTTTGGTTTCGGAGATGGCCGACCCTCTGAGTGGTTTTGTTCGACGATGCATTAGTCTAGATGCTTCTCTACCAACCACCGTCCCATGTAGGACCTTGTAGTTTCTTTTTTAGTTTCTTTACTGTTTACGGAGGAGATAAGCTTACCCCCTCTTGAACTCTCCACACGTTTCATATACTTATTTAGACAATATACCTCTGGTTCTGCTCCAAAAAAAGGCGGACCGAGGAGCCGGCGCCCCGCGGCCCTCGCACTAGCGTGATTGGTATCCTTACTTGTGAAACGTCTGTGACTGTCCCCGAGGTTTATGCATATGACTCATCTCTTCCGAACAAGTGTGAGTAGAATCTAACAGCATCGAATTGCGTGCTTATAACATCAAGAACATCCGAGAATCCATGATGCGCTGACAAAGCTAATCAGCTTACCTAATTTGTGGGACGTAGGTCACGTGACTTACCGAAGTGGTAGCGCTACTGGTATCCATCTTTGCCTCAATAGTCAGCACGCCAGATATTAATCAATGCATCAGGCTCAGAGTACTCAAGGTCCCGACAACATGACTAAACGGTATAGCATTAGTCCCGATTGCGACACTTGGAAGTCACGTGAATGGGCACTCCGATTATAAGTAGGTCGCCTTCATCGATAAACTCCATCACCCAACTTATCGACACCCTCACCGAAGACAATGCCCGTTACAGAAATAAAGTCCATCGCTCAATTCCGGGAGAAGGCAAGAAGATATTATTCAACTGCAGTGACTTGATATCTAAGCAGTTGCAGATTAACTCTGGGAAACCCATTTTGATTGACTTCTGGGCAACGTGGTGCGGCCCGTGCAGGGTTATCTCTCCCATTCTGGAAAAGATTTCCAACGATCCCAATTTCGCCGGAGTAGAGTTCTATAAGGTAGATGTGGACGAACAGGGAGAAATCAGCCAAGAAGTCGGCATTAGGGCCGTAAGTACCGCGCCACTTTATGATTTTACCTTTTGACATAACGACATGGTTAGATGCCGACTTTCATCCTCTACAAGGATGGGAACAAGGTAGGGGACCTCGTCGGCGCGGTCCCTGCAAAACTAGAGGTTAGTTAGTTGCGAGACATTGGTGCTATGATGTTGAACGTGTTTTTCTAGGCCCTCGCTGCGCAGGCGAAATCTTTCGTGGCAGTTTGAACTGTCTATATATCGTTTACTAGTATATGCAAATGGAGATGTCTCTGTACAATACGAAGCGTTTGGCATCTGATATCCGACGATGACTAAGGATATGTCGAAGCGGCCCGATCTCGATAGGAGAATGATGTGAAAGCATGTTTCGGCATACCGCCAACTCCACTCGATGAGCTCAATCATCAACAGAACGTCTACTTTTGGTGAGAGACATTCCATGAAGAACTATGACATGCGCGTTGGAGCGGAGGCTGGGGCACATATATATACGCTAGTCATGCCCCCCGCCTTGGCGTGTGTCCTTTGGCGTTCCTCCCACAGCACGCTTGCATTTCGCCGGCGTAACTAAACCATGGTCGTACGCTTCATTGACTCTCCGGACAAATTCCACCAAGCTGTACGTTCAAAATTTCCATTGCACACTTCCGTTCTTTGCCAAAACAATTTCTTTTGCATTGAACGCAGGTCGGAGACGGCCGGCCGGCCCTGATTGATTTTTGGGCAGACTGGTGCGGCCCGTGCAAAGCCATCTCACCCATCTTCGAAAAATACTCTGAAATGCCAGAGACGCAGTCTGTCGACTTTTACAGGGTCAATACGGATGAGCAAGCTTCCGTGGTGAAAGAAGCTGGTGTTCAGGCCGTAAGCTCCTTACACGTGCGAAGTTCAGACAGATGTTGAGGGTACCTTGTGGAAGGTACCCACTTTCGTGCTTTACAAGTCTGGGGAACGGTCAGGCGTCGTTGTTGGTGCCAACCCAACCGCCCTTCAGGTTAGTCTCGTTTGCTGCACCAGCCTCTAAGACTCGTGCCGATCGCGATCTAGGACCTCGTCGTCAATGCACTCAAGTAAGTGATAGTTCAGGCAGGCGCGTCGGAAGTTCGATTCGCTTTCGAATACAAAATGTTGATATGTCGAGTAACGCTGTTAGTTGCATTATCGATATGTAGATAACCAAACCACCTATGCTAATCCCATTTGTTCTATGACCCCAATGCTCGATGGTTCAGGCCCTAGGTATCCACCCGATTTTGTACAGCCTATATCCGCTCTCATCAGCCCGCCCCGTGCCTTCTCTCTTTTCCACTTCTTCCATCTCCAGGATAGCCATTTCGTAGTCCCCTTCTTCAGCAGCCCTTGTCCCACCTTCAACCTGATCTTGTCCTACGCCTGGGAACAATTTCTCAACTGTGCAATGCATACCTTCGTGCCTGCCCGTCATACGAATAGGAATAATCAGCCAGAACACCCCTCGTTGTACATCTTCACCTGTTGAGTATTTCTTGCCCGGTTTACGGAGAAGCCTCTCGACACATTTTTTGATCCAGGTGGAGTGTAGAGGATGGTATATCACATCAGCGGCTAGGATGACGTCAAAAAGCTCGTTGAAAGGAGCAGAAGTATAGTCTGGGTGTTCCCAATCAAATTCGCAGACCGAGACAGGGGGAACGGATGTTCGCTGGTTTGAGCCTGGTTGTCCAACCACTACATCAACGAGCGACTCCTCAAAACCTTGAAGTGTTGCATCTTGGATGTTTGCATTTGCTCCGATGTTCAATGCAAGATTGGTCAAAACGTCTGGATGGTAATCCGTTGCAACGACATCTGTCCAGCCCAAAGAATGGTGGAGCTGGACGATTTTAGACGTTGCGATACTCAGGAGCCCCGTACCTGCACCGAGTTCGAGAATTCGAAGGCGCTGTGAGGGACCTACTTGTGAGAACTCGGATGTCGTGTGATGTTCTTTTGGGAGAATTGAAAATGCCTCTGGATTGGCACACAGGCGTTCCGCAAGGATAATGGAGCTTCCCCAACTTTGCAATCCTACAGACGTGTGATCTGAGCTTGAAAGAGGTGCGTCATTAAGTTGGACAGTTATTTCGGTCTTCGCCTCTGTCATGCACCCAGTAAACGAAGTCTTAGCAGGAGTAGGAAAGGAAAACACGCGGAGTATCGATCCGTCCGGTTGATCGTCATCATCGTCATTATGTTCAGACGCTGAGGCATCATCTGAGAATGCGCTAATCAGTTTAGCGGCTTCTTCCAAGAGCTCGGCCCTTCCTGGGATTGGTCCTGATCCTGGCTCATCTTCATCATCCTTCTCCGAATCGGGACAACTCGAAGAAAACCAAACATCCGACCGGCCAACAAAACCTGTTAGCCACCTGAGTGCATACATTCGTTCGAGGGGATCTGCGCGTAGGATGGAGAGCTCGTCCTCTTTCTCTTGCTGAAATTGGGAGCCAGGGTCGAATTCCCCGTCTTCCTCCGCGGAGGCATATCCTGAATCAGGGACAGATGCAAGCCCTTCATCGATGCGGGTGCCAAGGACATTCGTAGTCACGGCCGGTTGTACTAACGTTTTGAAGAGAGTTATGGAGCCCTCGCGGGACAGCTTGTCGCACACCACCGGCGCTGTCGATGGCGGGATATCTCCTGTTGGGAAGTAAAGCGCCCTCAGGTTGTCCAATGCATTTTTGACCTCGAAGGTAGATGTCCTAGCTAGATGAACTAATTTGGGAAGGCACTGTGTAGGTGCGGTAGGTTGGGGATAGGAGAGGCACCTTGGATTTAGACCCATGGTATATATTGCTTTCTATGGTCTATGGTCTATAATCTATTGGTCTATAGGTTCGTTCGTCTAGTGTTTGTGAGTCCGTAAGTCAAGATATACTTTTGTCGGCGAGGCGAGGCTTGCGTTTTGCAAGCCTCGCCATTAAAGCAAGAGGAGAGGCATTTTTGTGGTCTGGTTGGGTGTTTGAGAGTGGTATGGTGAAAGGCAATTTTTGAAGCGGCGGGTTTTATAATAAATAGTGAAATGATCGAAGTAAATGCCGAACCCACGTGCGTCACGCGTGTCACGAACCATACGCCGATAAGTCAGGTGCTCGGGAATAACTGATTCATTTCACGGGCGCGCGCTGAACAGTATCAGACACCGTCCCGCTGGAGGTTTTAGACAATAAGGGATTCTCCATCTCGGATTGCCATATTTAGTTTCTTGCTCGGCATGTTGCCCACACCGAACCTATCTCACCTCACATCCAAAGATTACGAGGTTATCTATGAACCTGCAGGTGAGATTAAAAGACAGGTTTTAGGAAATTAAATAAAATGGGTCGTGTTTCTCCTTTTATCCGTTCTCCGATCGTGCTCCAGAAGACACCTTTCTTCTGCTTGATGCAATAGAGGTAGACGCTGATGAATTGAAGGCACTTCGGCCAACGATCTGTCTCGAGATAGGGCAAGTAATCCGATAAAGCTCATTACGAAACACACTCTCATGTATCTCCTTGCAGCTCAGGCTCAGGATGTGTTAGTGCTTTTATCGGCCATATATTGGGGCCGTCCGTGTGTACGATCCTCGGGAAGCCATTCTACCACATCAGCTAACTGTCGCTTCAGTATATCTGAGCACTGATGTGAATGCTTACGCTTGCCGGTGTACACGGGCAACAGGTTTCTGTAATAATGTATCACCAACCCGGCTTTTACGAATTCTCTCGGATTACTCATTTGAGGCTCAGGTAACCATTGACTGTATCAATGCATCCCTTGCGGATAGTCTTCTTTATCGACTTAAAAACGCGGTTGACATCGTGTTATTCAACCCACCTTATGTACCTACCGACTCGGAGGAAGCCCTCGAGGCTCAGGAATCCCATGGGATAGAAGGAGCTTGGGCTGGAGGTGAACACGGAATGAAGATCACCAACCTGTTTCTTCAAGTTATTAGAGAGGTGTTGTCACCACGAGGACGATTTTACCTTGTGGCACTCAAAGCAAACGGTATTGCTGGAATCCGTAGGAGAATGCTCGTAGATCATGGTCTACAAAGCGACGTAAGGAGGAAGCAACCGACACAGTTCATACTCACATCTTTTTACTTACAGATCATCCTAGAACGGCGCGCAGGAAGAGAGCACTTGTTCATAATCCGCTTTGTTCAGGTATGAAGTAGGTATAAATTACTTTGGCCGTTCGTCTTCATTATTATTATTATTCTAACCCCGTAATGGGGGACGCAGCCTTATCCTCAAAATTCAGTATGCAGTTACTGAGTCTGACGCATGTGTATAAACCCAAAGACAAGATATAGATAGTCCTGGAGGCATTAAATAACAAAGCCAAATAACACCTGATAATCGACGCTCGAGATATTAACGCAGACTAATGCTCAAAGTCAACTACTCACTGTGCGTCTCTCCTCCACCAGACGCCGACACCAGCGGGTTGAACACGTCAAGAGCTCACGAGCTCCAAGTCAAAGGGGACAAGGACTCATACAAGAACTATTATGATGGTCTGAGAGAGGCACTGGCTAAGGCGCGGAACGCAGTTGGGGACGAGCTCACAAAATGGAAAGAGCTGGTAGGAAAAGATGAGGAACGTTTGAAAGGTCTGGGGCGGAACGGAAAAGAGGAGGAAGAGGAAGAAGAGCCTGAAGAAGAGGAGGAACAGGTGGGCTAATTTCGTGTTCATGCGCCATAGGCCATTTGTTGAGTTGAAACTAGTGAATATCACGGGTTATGCAATGGCAGGTGTGTATTATACGGATGGATGTGTAGATGAATTCTATTAGTTGGCTCTCTTCTCTTTGCCTCGTGGACGTTCACGGATGACCATCTTGTTGCTGTTCTTCGGACCCTTGGGACCTGGTTTGCGCGTACGCGTACCCTTAGTTCCCCAGCCCCAGATAGAAACTGGGTGCTTGTTGGATTTCGACTTGCCACGGCCTCCTCCATGAGGATGGTCATTTCTGCAAAAATACGAAATATTAATATGCATATTGTTTCAACAAGGGATATAGAACATACGCGTTCATTGCCACTCCACGCACGGAAGGTCTTTTGCCTAGCCATCTTGACCTTCCGGCTTTTCCCAAGTTACGGTGCTTCCATAGTGTATTGCTGACTCTCCCAATAGTAGCGCAGCAATCTTTGAGCACTTTACGGACTTCCCCACTTTGTAGACGAATTTGGCTGTACCTGCCGTTCTCTTCATGTGCAACGACCTGGCCAAAGGAGCCTGCAGAGCGCACGAGAATCCCGGGCCCGAATGGCTTGAGAGCAATATTGTGTATCACTGTACCTGGAGGAATAAGCCGAAGTGGCAATACGTTCCCCGGTTTAAGCGTCAGTGTGCGCAGCAGCCCCAGCACAAGTGAAGACGTCGTGCTGTCTTCTTCTGTTGCGGATGTAGCACCTTCTGCCGTCCCCTCCCTAGCCACACCCCCTTCCTCCGCCATGGGCTCGCTCTCCGTGAATTTCTCCGTCGCGGACGTGTCAAAGCCGGGAATAAACCCTTCCGGGATGCCCTGCCTAAAGCTCTGCACGGTGTCCCCCGCCCTTATCCCCTCTGGTGCCAGAATGTAACTCCATTTCTTCGTCCCCTGCGCGTTCGGGTCTCTATTCCTGACAAGCGCAATATGCGCTGACCTCCCAGGGTCGTACTCAATCCTCACAACATCATGCACACCCGACTCGTTCCTATGAAAATCCACGGTCCGTATCCGCTGCCGGTGACCTCCGCCACGATGACGAACGGTAATGACGCCCTGGTTATTCCTGCCACCCTTTTTCCGCTTGGCGATGGTAAGCTGGCGCACAGGTGGTCCCTCGTATAGGTGTTGATTTATGGGTCGCTTGAGATGACGAATACCAGGTGTGACGGGTTTGTACGTTTTGAAGAGAGCGGTGGTGCGTGCGAAGGCGGCGTCGAGTTGATTTTCAGTTTTTTCAGTTATGGTAGCCTGCGTTGCATATGTATGCGGCGGGCATGAGTGAGGAAGCAAGCCTGCAGCGCGCCAGGTCGGGAACGTACGCAGGCCACTTCGGACGATGGACAGCATCAGTTGAAGTCCTAAAAATATTTATTTTTGTACTTTATTTTTATTTTATTTGTACGCGTTGTCTCGATCCTCCGCCCATCATGCAGATATCAACGGGCAGCGCAGAGTTGCGCGACATAACAAAAATGGAGCGCATTGGTGCTGATTATTCTCTTTCCACCGTGACTGAAGTGTATATAACATGCATACCAATGTATAACAGGCGCCCACTCACACATTCGCGGGCTTGGTCTCGATGATAGGCTCGAACCGCGCAAAAATGCACAGGGAATGGTCGGACAGGCAAAAGCTCGTAAAGCGGCAGGCATGATTCTCAGAATGGTACAAGAGGGGAAAATCGCCGGACGTGCGATGTTGTTTGCGGGCCCACCCTCGACGGGCAAAACGGCTATTGCTATGGGTGAGTACTTCTCTATTCACCGTATCTGCCCTGGACTAACTGGACGCGACATGTATGTTGCAGGCATGGCACAAACACTCGGCTCAGATGTTCCCTTCACCATGATCGCTGCAAGCGAAGTCTTCTCCCTCTCCATGTCTAAAACCGAAGCCCTCACTCAAGCATTCCGACGCAGCATTGGTGTGCGAATAAGAGAAGAAACAGAAATTATAGAAGGAGAAGTAGTCGAGATCCAGATTGACAGAAGTCTCACTGGCGTACGTGAGTTTTTCCTTGTATATGCGTGCTATCCGTGAAAAATCGGCGTTGAACTTGGTTTCTCGCGCTTCGGGGATATAGGCTACGAAAACAGGGAAATTAACGATCAAGACAACGGATATGGAGACAATATATGATCTGGGAGCGAAAATGATTGACGCGCTGTCAAAAGAAAAAGTATTGGCAGGTGATGTTATTGCTATTGACAAGACATCTGGCAAGATCTCCAAGCTCGGACGTTCGTTTGCACGGTCAAGGGACTATGATGCAATGGGCGCAGATGCACGTGTTTTACTATTCTCCTAACTCGCAATCTGACAGCAACTACAGACAAAATTCGTTCAATGCCCAGAGGGTGAAATCCAAAAACGCAAAGAAGTCGTTCATACAGTGACGCTACATGAGATCGACGTCATCAATTCGCGCACCCAAGGCTTCCTTGCCCTTTTTGCAGGCGACACGGGCGAAATAAAGCCTGAACTCCGTAGCCAGATTGACACCAAAGTCGCAGAGTGGAGGGAAGAAGGAAAGGCAGAGATTGTTCCTGGGGTACGAGTTTTATTATAGCATCAAGACGAAAAGGAGAGCTAATGGGCGATTCACAGGTCCTGTTTATTGATGAAGTCCATATGCTGGATATTGAATGTTTCTCATTCCTCAACCGAGCACTTGAAAATGAACTAGCTCCTCTTGTTATTATGGCTTCCAACCGCGGCATGGCACGAATTAGAGGAACGCGTTTCCGCAGCCCACACGGTCTGCCTATCGACCTGCTAGATCGTGTGTTGATCGTGAGCACGCAGCCATATGCGGAGGAGGACGTCCAACAAATCATCCAAATCCGGTAAGATTATGTGCCTCCTTATTCCACCCATTCCGTTCATAAACGCATTCCCGTGCCATGATAGGTGCCAAGAAGAAGACGTCACCCTCACATCAGACGCACAGGCTGTCCTGACATCCATGGCACTCCAAACTACTCTTCGGTACGCACTCAATTTAATTTCATGTGCGCAGGTTGTCGCGCGCAAGCGCAAGTCAGACCATGTGGCCGTGGAAGATCTGAGAAGGGCGTATACGTACTTTATGGACGAAAAGCGGAGTGTGCAGTGGTTGAAGGAGCAGCAGGGATCGTTGGTGTTTGAGGAGATTGGGGCGGACGACGAGGAGGGCGTGGGGAAAAATAAAGGCCAGAGAGCAGATGGGGACGTTGTTATGGAATAGAGGGTAAGATGGTGTAAGATTGACCGATGATTGTGTTGTGATTGTTTACTAACTTTTTTTTATTTCCTCCTTGCTGAACGGTGAGCGGATGATGAGTGCCTCATCGAGTTGATATGCGATGCTGTTATTCATATCCTTTATTTTCTTTGCTCTGCCCCACGGTTACCGTCATATTAACAGTGGAGGCCGTATTCGCCTAACATCTCGGATGGCTAGCGAGGCCATATCGTTGGAGCCGAATAACGTTTTTGTGGCACCATTTCTGAATTCTGATAGGGATCTTTGCGCGGCTTTCCATGGGAATGTGAAGATTATCCCCTACGACGGGTTACATTACTGAAGTAGACTACCGCTGATCATCTTTAACTCGGGGGTGCACTGGTGCTTACCCTGTTCCTACTCGACAGAACAAGGCATACCCCAAGGCGAACAACGCCCGCCATGATGAGAACTATCGTACACGAAAATGGACCCTGCGGCCACGTAGACTATACCTGCAATCCAAGCAATCACAAACTGATTGTCATGTCCAAGTTGTGCACCGACTTGACGCAATAGTGCCTGGTCTAACCACAATTGTGGCGAGCTTGCTCTAAAAGGCATAGTACGAGATCCAAGTCGGGATACTTGAATTCAACATGTCAAAGATCCACGCTGCCGTCGATCTAGGGTGCCAACGCCACAGACGGACTCAGCCCGGAGATCTCGCCTGGTATGTGTGCGGCGCACGCACTGAACCGACGTAGCTTCGCATGGCGCCAAGTAAGGTACGCGTATACGCCATACCTCTTGTGCCTCCAGTGGAAATGTTTGAGTCCTCCCTGGGCGGCAGCCCAGCCCAGCCCCGGCCGTACTTGCCTTGCTTGGTGCACATTTTGCGTGTCCATCGCAACTTATACTTGGACTAACTGAAGGGCTCGGATGATTGCGCTTAAGGTCTTCGTACCCGACAGGGGCCACATACCAAATCGGTCCTCTCGCATAATCCGCGAGGTTACTTAAACTCCAGACCGTTGGTTGGTTCATACTATCGACCCCTGCTTTAACTCGTCAGAGTTAGAGAAATCCTTCAGACTTCTTCACAGTGCTCCATCCCGCCTTTGCAGAAGCATACTTGTCATGTCGTCGGTGAGTAGCGATGGGTGCAGTGTGATTATCGACTTATTCAACTTGCTGTGTGTGGTAGAACAAACGGACATCTATTCAATCCAAGTTCTCGCTCAAACTCCGCAAAGCTAAGGTATGACTTGCAGTGGTTTTACCATGCTTCTTCTCTAACCAACTTTCGCCCACAGGAGGATTTCTTGTCGCGTACCAACACTGCGAGTTCTGACGTCAGTGATGCTTCCACTGTGGTATGTTTTGCGTTCCGGTCACTTTTTCATGAGGATGCTGACCACGTGAATAGGTCGTAACCCCGACAGATGGCAAGAAATGGTTCAAATCGTCCAAGATCGAAATCGTATGTTGTAATAGGTCGCCTTGATCAACGACTAACCACCATTGGCAGTGTGAAGAAGACTTACTTGACTGGGAAGACAACGCATGGGGCGCTCCCAAGTCCGATTTTTCGTGGTCTGACATGTTCGGTGGTAAGAAGGATTAGGCGAGCTAACGTATCCGTGTAGGTTGCGAGGCGGGTAGATAATCGATCCACATACGTACAAGTATATACCAAACTTTGCCTCCTTCTATGTCCGAGTTCGTTCAGTGATTTGTGTTATTAGTTTGAAGCTGTCTTTCATTTAGTTCGAATGTTAGTTATGTTGTACAATTTAACAATGTTCGCTTTAAAATGATAACGAGTACGTAAAGTACGTAAGTTACGTGGTATGAAGACAACGCTTCCATCAGCGGTTGCCTGCGCATATAGCGATACTCCTCATCTATTAGTCAAAATTAGAAAACCACTGCATCGTGGTCGTCAGACACCCCGGGCTATACCCCCCCCAATCTCTCGTTCAATGCCTCTCTGAAGTCTCAAGCCGCTTTAGTGCAAACCATACAGAAATAAGTGAATCCCTCGGACATCAGCAAGGTTTGCGTGCTGGTACACTCCACAGCTAAGTTTGATGTCGCTGGATAAGATAGTGATCGTAAAACACCTCGGAGCAGTAGTCCATAGGAATCCAGGTTCAACGACCGACGATAGTACCTGGATAATGATTGTGCTTGACAGATAGCAGGAACCACTAATTATAACGATAACAAACATCAGTATCATTAGGAGAACAGTCGCCGTCTTCCGATAGCCTTCATGTAATATGAACCCTTATTGGGGATGGCTTGGTCCCGATGTGCTCGCTGGCGGTGGATGCGTGTCAAATAGACGCACTGGTTCCATTTAGACAGGCTCTCCGAAACTGCGCTGTATTTAACTGTGAAACAGATATCCGAACGGTGCTAACAGGACGGAAAGTGCATATGCGATGTCCACTGGTCTGAATGCGTGTTCACGCGCACGCGGCGTCTAGTGGGCCGCCCTTTATGTAAAGTATTAAATGAGTTCTCGTGGACCGCATAAGGAGTGAAAGTATTAGAGAGCGTGCCGGAACGTGCCACTTCATAAAACGTATTACAGCGCTGGAAGAGCCAATGTTAGACCAAGATGGCTAAAACAATTAATAGCGACCTGGTACTTCACAGCGAGGCAGGATTGAAGCTCCAAATAGGTCGCTAGCATGGGTATATATATACAACCCTTCGAGAGTCGGAACGTTGAACTGTTCAGGGCATCCTCCTCCTCTTCCACTCGTCGAGTTGAAGGAAATTCTTCTGCAGTACTTCTTTGCCCTTCTCACACTCCTTTCAAAACCCTACAATGTCGTCGGTGAGTAACCACCTCTCCGGACAATATAGCAGCTAATTTTTTTCTTTCTTTCCATTAGCACAAGGGTGTGTCCGTTCGGCCCAAGTTATCTCTCAAGTTCTACAAGTTCAAGGTATACATACCCATTCCATACCTATTGTTGTGCACCCTCGCTAATATCCTTTTACAGAGCAGTTTCTTCGAAACCAAGTCGGCCATATCCAGTGTTAGCGACGTTAGCACATTAGTACGTCTTCACGTGTCAAAGGGTCGCGTCAGCAGACTTGAAATACGACCGAATAGGTGGCTACTCCCCTTGACGACAAAAAAAGTTTCAAGGCATCCAAGGACCAGATCGTACGTTATATCCTACCAAACCTGACGAGATAGTTGACAGACATTTTTTTAGTGTGAAGAAGAATTACTTGACTGGGAAAACCAAGCCTGGGGTTACCCTCAATCCGCGTTTTCTTGGTCAGCCCTGTTCGGTTGCCGCAAGGATTAGGCGAGTTACGGTAGCAGGGAATAAATATACAACCTAGCTGGTCTATATTTCCAAATTCAATTTAGTTGTACAGTACCTTTTTGTCGTTCTTTCGTGAGCTCCCACGCCTTCCGTGCGAGTGGAATGTTAGATGTTGCTCAGTAAAGTTGGGAATACAGAAACCTAAACCATGCGAAAAACTTAATCGCACCTCGCACTTTGATCGTATGGAAACGGCCAGCGGCCCGGCTTGGGCTGGGCGTGGTCTCCGAGCATCTCGAAACGAAAAGTTCCGATTGCCTTGTCATCAGTGTCATGTGCTCTGCTTCGAAATGCCTGTTTGAAAAAAATTTTAATCTGCGGTGCGCTTTTAATAGCGCAACGCACGAGAAGACGAGGAAACGAGACTCCAATCTCCAAGCATTATACCTATATTAACCTTATATCGGACGCTCATTCGGCCGCCGCAGGCTCGGAACAGCATTAAGCTCGTCGTAGGTCCAAGGAGTATATGATCAATCTATTCCCGAACAGGAATCCGAGGGGGTTCATATGACAGAAAATGGAGTCTGATGCATAGCCCTCTTTAGGATATAGGCAATAGCTTGCCCCAGACAGATAAGCGTCCCGAACCATGGCTAGACTTGAAATACGTGATAGGATTCAAGAAGCTGGATCTGGAGTTGGCACGAACGCCGTGCCAATTAATCCGCGATGGAGCGAAATAGTCATCGGGACTGTCACCGTAAAGTTTAAGCTCGTGAAAATTTCAAGTAAACATACAGCAATTTCCAAGCTGGGGATGGAGTGACGTCAATTTAAGAATACTCGAGTCACAGGTGGTTCTCGCAGTAGCTTAACAGCAATGCCGGCGCGGGAACCGTAAGACATAATAAAAGGAAATACGCTTACGCAATCTATTGGCTGTGTCCTTCGCCGCTGACTGTCAAGATACTATTAATAGCATCTTACTTCTTTTGTCTTCTTCCATAATTACCGTTGCCCCGTGGGAAACGCGCGTGATCACGTGCTTGTTTGTCAGAGATCGGAATGCATACCATCGCCAAATTGGGAACGCCTCCCATACCTTTAAAAGCTCCTCGATGGCCCTCGATACAAATCATCCACCCCTGCTCTGACAGAGAAACAAGCGGTCTGCAATCATACTTCCTCCGCAGAAATAAAAACCATGTCTGTGAGTATCGGGGTTCTTGACCATACGTTTCCCATACCAATCTTTGTTCGATGTCTTGTAGACCAAACGCACCCCCCAACTAAAGATCTCCCTCAACTTCCGTAAATCCGAAGTAAGCATGTGTGCTCCGCCACTTGTGGTTCCCATCTGAATGGCTTAACCGTTTAGGCCAGCCCCGTCTCCGAACCCAGCTCTGCAAGGTCCAGTATCGTCAGCAGCGTTAGCACTTTGGTAAGTCATTCTCATCCACGTTCTGAAAAGAACAAAGGCTGAGTTGACCTTGAATAGGTCGCAAAGTTTAATGACGATAGGAAAAGCCGAAGGGCATCCAAGATAGATATTGTATGTGACATTCCACTAACAGCTGGGTATGAGACCCATGTCTAATCGCTCTAATTGTAGCGCGAGGAAGATTTGATCGACTGGGAAGACCAGGCATGGGGTTCACCCAAGACTACGTTGTCCTGGTCCGGTCTGTTCGGCCGTCGTAAGGATTAAACGGTCGCTTTAACATTTTCTGGTATGTCCTTCAGTAGTCACTTACTGAAAAAATGCAGGCGCTGACAGCATATATCAGCATATACCAGCTTTCATACTCCCCTCCGAACCTGCTACACGTTTACCTTTCTGAGGACTGGGATACCTGCCTAAATTTTTTTTCCTTGGTGGACCGAGTCTAGTTGTAGATTCTTCATATTCCGTTTTCATTTGCTCACACGGTCCTTACTCATTGATATACCCGTTACAGATGCATGTATAATAACTAAACAAACTTATTAGCAATTAGTTGTTGAATGTATGAAGGAGGAAGATCCTACCTATGTCCAATTAGCCAAATCTCTGCTTTGCCAACTGCTGAAACATGTCCATCGTCGCCTGATTTACGTTAACAGCCTCATTCAAATCGTAAAGTAGAAGTGCTTACTTTTTCTTTTTCCCTTAACGCGTTGGCACGTTCTCGCATCTGCATCCCCTTTTCCTGTGTCTTAGTTTCGTATCGCCTCTTTGCGGCATCTCGTTTCGCGATGCTACAGCAGAACGGGCGAAGGTAACTCGTTATTATCATAAGAAAGGATGGAAGCAACCACTTACGCGTCTCTGAAACTATCACCTTTACCCATTAGAGTCGACTCGTCAGCCTCAAATCCTTCATCCCCTTTCTCCCTGAACGTTCGATCTTGCTCCCGTCTCGCACGTTTCTTCTCCAACAAACCCTCCTTCCCAACTTCCTTTGGGCCTACCATGTCTTCTATTCTATCTTTCGCCTCGAGCTTCTCCCTCTTGCGCTTGTACTTCCGCTCATCTTCCTTATATTCCGATTCTAGTTCACGAGCATGAACAAGGTCCGCGGATGTGGGCAACGTGGGTCCATGTACACGACCAGACGAAGCACTCATACTGGTGCCCGGCTTGTCGTGCGAACTATCACCTCGTTTAGTGTATGTAGCCCAAGTAACACCTTCCCGAGCAACGCGAAGTGCTTCGTTGTCTGCTCGCGACGTCTTCTCAGCAAATGACCACTTGTAGCCGGTATTGGTTGTAGCATAGACACTGGAAGGTTCTAAGCCTTTGTAATACTTTTCTACCAAGTACTTTGTAAGCACTAGGACTGGTGTCATCTAGATTACCGTTAACTCACTGGACAACTTTCCTCTGTTCCAAGCCTTCACGCGCAACAGTCAGCAGGGATGACCATAAAACGAGCTTAATAAAGCACCTTAACGAACTTGCGAAAGTAGCTATCTCCCGAGGATCAGCAACGTGTATCAGATTGATACTGAACCGTATCCTACCTTCTTGCCTTATCCCCAGAAAGTTCATCAAAATACTTCAGCCGGTAAATAACACGATTTGTAAGAATGCGGAGGATAATTTAGCCTTAACAGAGGGTTGTGTGCAGACCTTTCTCTTCTCTTCACGCAGCCACAACCTATATTCGTCACTTTTCAAAAAGTAATCAGCTTCGCCAATTGGTTTTGTGTCATAAGGTAAATCCACGGCGGGTCCTCTTGGAGAACGTGAGCGCGAACGGTCCCTATCTCTCGAAAGAGTCCGCGAACGACGAGAGGGCATGATATAAGTGCTAAATGGCGTCGCACAACAAACGTCATCAACCACCGCCGGCGGTTCTCCGGACCGCGGCTCAGCCTAAACATGGCAGACGACTTTGACCTGGAATCGCTCGTGCACGTCGAACAAACGTTTGCGATACTTCATCCATCCGCTCATATTTTGAAATTATTAAACTGCTTTTTTTTTATTAACAGCTTTTATGACTCTGGCTACAAAGATGGCTTCGCTCATGGCCGCATCCACGGGCTAATCGAAGGTCGCGCACTCGGCCGAGAAAAGGGATTCGAAATGTGGGAAGAGCTTGGATTCTACGAAGGCTTTGCCCTGATGTGGGATGCGATATACAAGCAACAATCCCGATCCGACGAGTGAGTAATCATCTCATTTCGACCACCACGCCGTTCTCATCGTTATCTAGTCGTGCGACAAATCACATCAAGCATCTCTTATACCTCATCTCCCAATTCCCCCGCATCAATCCGTCCTCATCCGAGGACTCTTCTTCTTCCGCGTCCGACATAGATATTCCCAAACTCTTCCGACAAATCCGATCGCGATACAAGGCCCTCTGTGCAACACTTGGCGTGCGACCTAGCCTGCGAGCATCTGAAACAGGAGATGCTGCCGGCGATCGGGACGAAATTTTGAGTGAGGAGGCTTCAGCGGGTGCACCAACAAAAGGGAATACCATATGGAAAGTAAATTATGACAAAACCGACTATGAACCAGGTCGAAAACAGCACGTTCCGCTGCCTCTTAGCTTTTGAGGGCGTTCGTCTATTCTTTTTATCAGCCATATCATTAAGGACCGGTTTATCATCGCAAAGTGGATTTCTGGGTTACGGTAATTCATTCTCTTGGTCGAATCCGTGAAGGGAAGGAGTATGTGATCCATCCTCATGCTCATCACAGGTTTTAATAAACAAGTGTCCTGGTTCCATCGCCAAGAACTCCAATCTCCAAAGAAAAACATTATACCGATAATACACAAACGACTATAGAGAGCCCGTCATCTCACGATGGTGTTTAGGGTGTCTCCCGATGTATAACAAAAAGGCATTAGTAGATTATCGCTAGTCCATATGTATCGTAGGTATCGTGTCCGCGTTGCTAAACATAATGCATAATCGTCCCGTATGGTGTGTAATCATGAAGAATCTGCAAGTATCGTCAAGTCCGAGTGCTAAGTGGTAGCTTCATGGTCCAAAATGGTATGCCGTGCTACTTAACCTCATCTTCTTCCTGGCAAGAACAGCCTTCCAGTGCTGGAATATAGACCTCCCAAATCCGTGTGTACCACCCCACCCAGTCCAAGTTGCATTTGCCCGAACTCGTCCGCGAGGTCGTAAGTACTTGAAAGCCCGGTCTTTAGTATGCCGGTTGGGGCGGCTCCGGGCCCGTAGCCATTCATTCCGTTTACCGACATCCCATACGTCGGGAACGTCATAGAATCGGGTGTTAGGGGCATCGGAGGCGTTCTAGCCGGCGATGGAACAAAGTTTGCACTATAGCCTCTAACCCTCTTAGGCACAGGCACTTGCGTTCCTAGGGGGTCCAGCAACATCTGAAGGGAAAACAGGCACATCAAAGCGTCATTGCCCGAGTTATGAAGGATACAATTTGGTAACTGCACGGGGCCTGGACTGTTATGCCTGTTATCAGACCCACCCGAAGCCGTTAACAGAGAATTAAATGAGCGAAGCAGATTTTCAAGGGATAGCGTTGAACTAGGCGATCGTGGATTGTTCGTCCTAGGATCAACCATTGCTCCACGACGGCCAAGGCTGTAAAGGGCTCGTTCGTAAGCTGCCGAGTCAATCAAGAGGACGTTATGCGGGATTCCTGAGGCTATATCAGAGATTGACACTCGTTTATTTTATCAACGACTCACTGATCCCCAACTCTTCCAGCCGCTGCAGGTCCCCGTTGATCCCATGCCCGACTATCACGAGATCGTTCGCGTGCGCTTCGGAATCAGGACTGGCAAAGCTACTAGAAAATTTTAAGCCCATATAGTTTTGTTATCCCTTGGAATAAACCAAACTTACCTTATAATGGCTTGTATAACCTGTGTTAACTTTGACTTGGGTATCACTTGGGTATCACCAAACTGAGCCAACAATTAGCTGCATATTAACTATATGCTCTTCGACCTACAGCATACTTGAAGATTGTCAGCGGCCTTTCAAACGTAAAGTGGTCGGCTCACCTGCCAAGGGTAATTAGGGCGGTGTTTGTTGATAACCTTATCAACATAATCAGCAACGACGAAATGTCCTCTCCTGTCCCCAGATTCAACTATTATAAGTGCATATATAAATAGATCACATACCGATAATTAGTATCTGGGACAGGTGGCCAATGTCCGAGGCTACGAGAAAGTGTCAGCTTAGGCATAGGCCTAATTTGCATTCAAGACTCACGTCGTCAAATGAGCACATCTCATAGTGGCATAGCCAAACTCCAAGCAACTTTTTTGGTTCCTCTCGCTCCACTCAAAGTCGATCGCCATAAATGTTTTGTCCCTTGCCTCCCAAATTTCCCTGATCGCATTAGGCTCTCCCGACCTCACGCGAGCCTTGAAAGCGGTAAGTACTATAGCTGGAAGTGTTGAATGTAGCTTCTTGTAAGTCGCGTAGTCGGATACGGTACGCAGATGTCGATTCGCGGTCTCAAAGGGAGTGACTTTGAAAATGTTTGGAGCCTGGGGGAGTGTTTCTCCAAATCTGATTGCGTACGAAGGTAGGGAGAGGATGGGGCGTTTGAGCGGATACAGGAGCGGAAGAATTATAAGAAGCACCATTACCTGGTTTTGATCATCTTGAGAAAGGCACCAATAGACGTCAGACGCGTTACTATGTGTGCTCGCCTAGTATATGCGTCCGTCACGGTTATGACTGGCCAGGAAAACGCCAGGAACTCTCCGAACGAAGAGAACAAGTGACCCCAGGATCTATCGTACCTGCAATAGCACAAATTAGGGGAATGAATTCATAGATAATAAAAGGTAGCTTGCACACCATGGCACGTTGCATGATTGAAAATAGTCAATATATGCGGAATATACCTATTCATTATCGTACTAATGAGAAGGGAGTTTGACTCGGAGAAGATTACAACATACGGAGTGCAAGTCATATTCCCAGCCCTTTGGGTTAACGAGTTTGAAGTCGCCCATCTTCGACTAAGGTCGTGGATGGATGAACAGCTGGGGGATTGACCACGTTCGTGAGCCAGCCACTATATGGATCGGAAGAAATGGTTGCCCTCGACCTGGGGAGGGGTATAGGTTGAGGCAGAAGGTTAACCTGCAGCTGGCAACAGCCTTCTAATCATGACGAGAATGCGGCCCGACAGCATCATGGTCGTCGGCGGATAGATCGTCTGCCAAAAGCAGATAGCTCTGTCCACAACCCTAACTCCCATCACGCACCTACCCAATGCACAACATTAAAGTATGCCTAGAACTGGCCGCTACGAGCGATATCCAACGTTTCAAGACCGTTTCAGCAGTCACCCCACCCAAACCCCGCCAATTCACCTTCTGCTGACGGACCGAACCTGAAAAACAATTTTACCCGTTATATTTGATGAATCCCGCTTCGCCTAACTTTTTGCTACCGAGTCTCCTCACCCCAAAAATTGATTGATTATACATACTAACGGGCACATAAATACATACTTGCGGCAAGGATGGATTCTTATGGGACTTGGTCGAACATAACGTGAATTAAGCACGATCCGTTATGTGCGGTGGTTGACGTTGACGCTGACGTTGGAACGTGTTTCACCACCCACCATTTACGTTATAGCACGACGGGGATTTGTGCGTTACTGAATCGGTTAGTCATTGTACTCAGCGCCACCCACCACGGTTGCCGAGCTCAAGACCATGTTACCATAGAAATGTTGAGGGTTTTCCTAGGCGCGCCATCGAAGGAATTCCTGCTCTCTGACGATTCGGACAATGTCACATTCGAATGGCGCACTGTTTCAGCCCCATCATCTTCGTCAACGAGTGCAGCCGCGTCGAAGGGAAGTAGCAGTAACTCGTTTATGGTCACCCCCGATGCGTACGAAGCTGCGAGTGTCCGTATATCTAATTTCTATCAGAATACCATCTTTCATGACGACGAGGACAACGACGAGGAGCACGGAGATCACGGTATGTACCCCGATCACAATCTCAGTGTCAGGCCTAGTTTAACAGACATTCCACCGTAGATCATACTACATTCTTAACCTGGCCACCTACGTTTCCAGAAGGCGATAATGAGACTAGGACCAGAGCGGACATGACGATTCCGTCATTTCTTTTGCATGGCTCTTCCACCCTAGAGACTGGGCAAGAGACTCAACTTTCTTCTTCACAACTCTCCCAGACCTTCTCTTATTCGCAGTCCAACCTCGACTTATCGCATTCCATCGCGCATTTCCCTTCTTTCCACTTCAACCCAAATAGCCTGTCTTCCCTTTCCCTTCTCACAAATATAGCGCAAAAAGTGAACTTACTGTTTGCTGTATTGGAGGTGGATGGACCGGACATGGTAAAAATCAAGAATGGCCCGGACGCAGGGAAGGAGGTAGCAGTTCTGAGGATGATTGTAGGCGATGAGGAGGGAAGAGTTGGCAAGCTCACGGCTTGGAGGCAGGTGGCCGAGATGTGGGGTGGTGGGGTGGAGGGTGCCATAGCTGTGAGAAGAGGAGATGCAGTGTTGACCGAGAGTACGTCCTTCCCTTTCTCTTAACTCGAATGTAGTCTAATTTGGATGGAATGCAACAGATGTGAATGGCTCAAGAGATGCACAGACATCTCCTTCGCTGACAGCGTCTCCATATCTTGGTTCGAAGTTGACAATCTGTTATCGTACTTTACCCCGCGAAGATGGGGATCAAAAACTGAGGCCTGATTTGAGGCTAGGAGCGACTGATGCGGCAGTGCGAAAGGTTGCGGGCGTTGTGAAGTGGTTCGAGAGAATGGCAGGGCTGCAGTAATGTCCCAACAACGATAGAAATACGTCCATCGTACGGTATCAGTGGAATAACGCGGGCTGTCGGCAAAGCTGGAATATTTGGCGTTAGGTAGTTGGATAGCCTTTCGTGATGCGCACGTACATGAATAAAACTGGATGGTCATCACAAAATCCGTACAGCTCATCAGGGATATCGGTACAAAAGAAAAGTCAATTATTACGGAAAGACACTTCAACAATCGTGCATAAAGAGTAAATAGCCGTTTGCAGATCAAAAAACTGTCATAATGTTCCAGCCTGCCCGAAGTACCCACTGACCGGCAAGAATAACTTTTGGACACTAAATCAGTAGTGCCTGCGTTCATCGTACCTCCTCTCTCGATCGTGGTCGCGGAAGCGGTCACGGTCACCCCTGTCGTAATCCCTGTAGCGGTCATGGTCACGTCCACCGCCACGATGCTCGTCGTGCCGTCCTCCACGACCGTGTCTCCTGTCATCATAGTCACGAGTGTAGCGACTATCGTAGGGTCTGGGGTCATAAGGACGCTCGTCTATACCAAGTATTAATCAAGTGGATTAAGGCGAATAGTGAGCCATACAGTCATTTCTCTTGGGCGGTCCGTAGTAGCGGCCCGGGGTAGGAGTCCTTGCGCGACCACGACGAGCCTGAACACAAAAATTTTAAACAAAGGGGCACTAGCGCAAACTAAATGCATACCTTGTCCACAGTAAGGATTTTCCCCATCAATTCTGCACTATTAAGGGCAGCAATAGCAGCATCAGCCTCTTCGGCCGATTCCATAGTCACGAACCCAAATCCGCGAGATTCGCGCGTATGTGGATCATACATAACGCTCGCTTTTTTGACCTGCCATCTCAAGTGAACACCAGTTCGACGCTGTCCAGCTTTTGAAAAACATACCCTTCCGACTTTTGCAAACGCAGCCTCGAGATCACGAGTATCGACCTTGTGACTGAGGCCTGACACGTGAAGGTTGTTCCCAGGATTCTGACCACTGTTGTAAATGTAGCTGGTTAATGACATCTCGACAAAGCCCACCATATGAATGAATTCTGACCCTCTTTCGGTATCTCGGCCAATGGGACTTCTGCTCCTGCTTGACCTCTGAGGCCGCTCACCACGTTCCCTTACTGGTGAGCGCCCATTGTGATTGTTGCTCCAGTTTTGGTCGTCGGTAACCATAGCGGCACCGTTGCTGAGGGCGGCTTCATGAGTCGGAATACTGATAGCACTGTTCGTGGGTGCTATATCTTGTGATTGCCAGGCTGGTGAAGAGGTGAGGGAAAGCGAAACGTCAGGTCGATTGTCAGATTTTAGCGAAATGCAAGTGTTCGGCGTGAACGGGACAGAGAGTAGGGAATGCCATTGAGACGACAAGTTGGGAGGAAGAGGAGTGATACTGCCCCGTACAATTTGCCGGGTGCCATTCAATGAAGAACATCCTTTTTTGCAAAATGTACGGCAGTCTCAGGTATTAGTTCGGGTCGCGCAACGGCAATATGTCGGCCGTTAGCCAACGGAAAAAAGAAGACTGAAGTGAAGAAGCGAGAACGAATGGCTGGACAGGGTTGGCGACAATTCCAGGACTGCCGGTGACCAGAAAGAAAAAGGGTCGAAGCTCGTCGTCGTCGTTGTGCTGACGCTGAGGACGTACCGTCATCCATGGTTGCTGTCTTCTTACGCTGAGTGTTGAGGCTTGAAGGTTGTAAAGGTTGAGAGACGGTGGGAAAGCACTCAAGTGGGGCGCTGTTTGGATGTCCCCTGCAGAATAAATAGAACTAAACACGTGTGCAAATCCCACTGAGGCAAGAAGAAAACTTATGAGCAACAGTAGTGTGCATTATTGAAGTACCTTCTGTCGTCGACGCGCCAGACATCTATTAACTAGCCTCTGCGATTACAGGTATTAAATGTTCGTTCCATAACTACGAGCACAGCTCCAACCTTCGCTCGCCAAAGGTGACGATAGCAAAAAACGCAGCACTCAACTCTGCAGGAACACTACGAGCCCGCATCTCCGTTATCCCACCCGCTGTCAAAACGACGACGGGCGGCGGAGGCTGACAAGCCGCCTTCCATCTTCCATGGACGTAACAGGCATCAAGTGGAGAGCTGCACTTGCGCCTTGACTATGTCCATGGCTCAAATCACGCACACGACAAAAGCTCCAATGACAAAGATTGCATGTTGGACGTTGAACAATAAGAAAAAAGAAGAAGGAAAAGTAGCCATGCCGCCTGCTTTGTCATCTTTTCCACGCGAGTCACGCCAGGATCGGCTTACCATCCTGCCTGTAGATCCGTGCTCCCTTCATAACAAACCGCACGTCCATAATCGCGGCAGAGAACGCGTCAAAGCCGCCGTCAACCGGTCCCTTCAAAGCAATTATATCCGCCGCCCATCCTTTACGAATGGCCCCGAACGGGACACCTCGTTCTAGACCCTGAGGCTGACCAGAACTCTCGACCTCGGCCAACAGTTTCTCCCCCTCCGGTCCCTCCCACTCCATTCCTCGAACGCAACGCCAGCCGCCCAGTGTCGCCCATGCAAGCACTCTGCTCCATTCCGCTCCCAGAGCCCCCATGAGCATTAGCTCTAGCGCATTCTGCCCATGTGGAAACGCCCCTGTATCACCACCACATGCAATGTTTTCCAATCTCTGTCCTCCTTCTTCTTTCGGTACTACCACGGCCTTTATAAAATTCTCCGTGCAATGTTGCCACCTTGCCTTGTTTTCTTCACTGGTGTCGGCCAAACTGTAAAGTACGCTAAGCGTAGGTACCCAAATTGTCTCGCCTTCAGCTTGAGAAAATTGGCGCATCACTTCATTGTCCATGTTGTACCCGTGTTCGATCGTGTTGACACCAAGCCTTAGCAAAGTGCTTATTACGTCCGACCTTTGGGCCTGTGCTGCAACTTTAACCCCTCGTCCATGTGCAGTATCAATCATCTCCTCCAGCTCCTCCTCGGAGAAAGTGGGCAATGCTTGACGAGCTGTACGGGACGAAACGGGTGACATTCTCGAACGTGCATTATAATCTATCAAAACAAGTCATGCTGATTGTGGGTACTACCATATTTCTGAACGCACCGGCATAAATCTGGGCTTTACTTATATACACCAAGTAAAAATAATAGGGAGAGATATGCTCACCTTGATCCAATCGGCACCCGCTCCTATCTGTCTACGCACAGCGCGAATACAGGCATCCTTACCATCAGCAACCTCCGCTCCAGTTACCCCTTGAACACCTTCAACGGAGGGATAGGGTTCGCTTCTTGGCCCTTTTATTCAATCCATGTAAGGATTACAAGTCGCATTAAAATCCCCATACCACAACTACCTGTTGAGATAATACCCCGATTTGCACAGTAATATCTGGGGCCATGAATAACAGGTTCTTGTGCAGGCGTGTCGCTCGCGAGACACTTTCGTAACGCTACATCAGCGTCAAATGCTCCCTCGGTTCCTAGATCTCTGCCATCCGACACGTTAGTGAACGGTCAATACAGCGCCTGCGATTACTGACCTGACTGTTGTGAATCCAGCCTGTAAAATTTTCCATGCATGCACACCAGCTCGCAATGTTCTCTCCGGTAGACTCTCTTTTGTAACTTGGTCGGTCCACGATATTTCATTGTATGGACGGAGAAACACTTGTCATAAAGGTCGGGTAAATAGTTGTCAGCCGCTAAGATACGCACTGTGAACATGAGTATCTACAAAACCAGGGAGCACAACTAAGTGCCGTAAATCGATGTCTTCCGTCACCGAATCGGCATCCGTTCTTGTGGCATGTACTGGAGCGTTGATATCCCGGATGTCTAGAATGACTCCCCTCCGTCTATCTATAATGATGGCTTGATTTGGGACGAGAACGCGCTGAAAAGAGTCAAACAGGTGCCCAGCTAGAATGCGATAATACTGCATTCTGTTGCAGCTTCGAACCCAGATCGATCAACCATCGTGCCAGTCTTCGTAAGATCTGATGGCTCATTTTGGAAAACACGACGTACATATATTGGGTAGTGCGAACAGCGCGATTTTACTGATGCTAGTAATGTATAGTACCGTGACGGGCAGAGCGAATGCAAGATACCATGTGGTTGAATGTGGTTGATGGAGGTAGTAACAGACTGGAACGTAGTCTAAGTCGGCGGATCTGCTTTCGATAATGCTGGATGTGAGATCATTGTATATGCAATGATAGGCGATTTGCAAAGGGGCGGAAGATACAGTATATGCAAAGGATGCGTTGTATAAAGTAGCATGAATGTAAACGGGGAGAAAAATATTGTATCATGATTGGGAGCTGAGAATACACATACTATGCAAGTGCAGATATTGGGCGAGCGGATCCAGTTATGCTTTGTTGAGGTATTTTTGATATGGACTGATTCGCTCTATAATAGAGATAAAATTAAAGACCCCAGAAAGATTGGATTATGATGTTGCAAACAATTTTCTTGATGTCTAAGATATTTGAAAAGGCCAGATTATGCAACGATTGGACGCGATAAAACGAGGATAAAAATTGCGAATGCTTCAGTAGCCATAGTAAGCACGCTGTAACGCGGTTAGTGCCATCCTGTGGGAGACACAACATCCCCTACCATCCTGTCGCTGTGAAGTGTGTTCGTTAACTTCCATATAAATGACGGAACGGAGTGACATACAATAACCAGATAACCTTTGAGCCGGTCTTGCATCCCCTGAGAGTGACGATGTGGCCCCGGATGCATTCGTAGAGTAAAGCTCTCTGTTCCTTGTCCGCCTGGAATTCATCTCTAAGAGAATAATAAACTAGCATCTCATAGAACTAACCGTCGGCAACACACTTGCAATCAACTGACTTCCGGTCACAGATAGAGCGAGGTCTACAATCGTAGCCCGTCGAGCACTTCTAGGCCGTGAGTTCAAACTTCGAGGTAGCAGCAGATCCCACATACCCCTTTGCTGGTTCGCACATGCGTTTGATAATTTTGTCTAACGTTCCTTTTCCGCCTTCTTTCAGAGCTTTTGTGATCGATTTAGATCCTTGTTCGTTCGTGGCAAATTCCAGCAAGCCCTCCAAGAGATGATCGAGTGTTAGCTTGCGGTGTTTCTCAGACCCATGTTCAAGAACTGAGATGTGTGTGTTGAGTCTTTCCACCGCATAGAGTCAAGAATTGATACTTACTATGTTGAACGCAGTACGAACCCCACTGGCTTTTGGTGACCTCGCTGAAGACGACCGGACCCTGATTAAGAAGCTCGTCAACGATTCCATCTTTGGCTTCGGCTTCAAGATTCTCAAAAGCATGCTGCGGATCTTAATCAGGCTGTCGCAACAAATTAAAAAGTTAAAAGTGTTACCTGGACAACAAGGGAGCCAGTTTCGTGGCAGGCAAGCGAAGCCCATTTTCCTTTGAGCGATTTGTTGACACTTACAAGACATTCAGAAGATGCTGTTTGATATTGCTAATAACATACTATGCGAAAATAGGTGGTGCGGGTGGTGTCCATGACAATTCCATTATCTGAGATAAAACCAGATTAAATTTAGGCGAACCCAAAGGCATGGGATATGACCTTGCTCCATACGTGGGACGCATGCTTGTTGACCAGCGTCTGGGCGGGATCTCCTAGCAGAAGCTCAGAAACAATGAGCAGTCTGATGTCTTCTTCGCAGTCCAGAGCTTTCTGCAAAACGTGACAACCGTAACAATTGGTGGCCAAATCCACAATGCGTCCCCTTGAAGGATCAGAACGAACTAAAAGAGTAAATCGTAGCAAAAGAGCACACCTCATGCAAGAAACGATTTTCCTTCGCTCTTCCGGGGTAGTCGCAGCTTCCAAACATCGTTGGACTGCCCAGTTACCGAACCTTGAAGCAATCAGATGCTGTCATGAAGGTAATGGTAGTCCCCACCTGTGCGCCATCATTTCGAATCCTCGGGCGCATATAGCGTCTACAATTTTCCCCCTTTCTTCAGTGTCTGCCACTTTTAGCTTCTGTTGCAAGAAAATAGAAGCCTGCTGGTCGGATGACTTGATTATTCGAGCGACGAAGACGTGATAAGGCGGAGACGAAGAGGGGTGAAGCAACGAAAGGAAATTGATGGGCTAGATGGGAATGCGTAAGATTGAGACGCATATATGAGCATTATAATTACTGACCTCCTGCGTATGGGTGGGTGCATGCTGATGGAATAGTATTGACGAGCGAAGATGGTCATCGCGACTAAGCTCCTCAAGGTTGTAATCAGAAGCTATCTTATCGCTTGAAAGTGTCCAGTCAGACCGAGACTGAGCTAACGGCTGATGTTGCTGGAGTTGAGAGGCTAGACGCCAATCCATGAAGCTCGGTCTTCGGGAATCAGCCCTACGGGTAGGAGACGAATTGTACAAAGATTGGGGGATACCATCGGACAAAACATTGAAAGCAGGATGAGGAACTACAGGAGCCGGGGTAGGAGGCTCGGAGAAAGGCTCGAAAAACTGGAGAGGACTGGTAGTGGGGAGACAAGTAGACGACTGAGAAAACTGAGAGCGATACGGAGCTGTATGCACGGATAACGGTGACGGATCTTGCGCCCTGTCCGTAGAGATTTGTTCGAAAAGCAACGAGTTCTGGGGTATGTAAGAGAGGGACTGCGCAAACTCATAAGCATTTTGCAGCTTCACGTCGAAAGACCGAGGAGGTGAAAGATCCGTTGGCGTCAAAAGCGACGACGTTGCTGAGGCTGGAGAGAAGTCCGGAGAGCTAGGCGAAGTATCTATACCCAACGTAATTACGGGCTTTTTAGTGAATGGAGCGGGCGAATTAAGGTTTAAGGTGCGAAGGAGTTGTTCAACATGCTAGATAATAAGCCCTTAACAACGAATATGCGCCAAAATTGAAAAGAGAATTTACAGAGCTGTCGAAGTCTGGACTGTTTTTCTTCCTTCCATCGCCAATGGCACCGACATCTTTGGGGCGAGCACTATTCAGATTTCCCGACGGCCCAAAGACGTCTTCCCGGCTGATGAGCGGAATTCCAATTGGATTTTTGGTTTCTTGTGATTGAAAAACTTCAGCATCACGCTCCACAACACGCGAAAAAGAGTCAAGAGTTTTGGGCCATGTATTGTCAGATGGTTGGGGCTGAGGCGCCCAAATGGAGGCTGATATGCCACAAGGCTGGCGAGAGCGAGGGGGGCTGTTGTCGTAAAGAGAGAGATACTGGGTATTATCACTGGATGGCATTAGGAAAATATCTGTTGAACGTCGTGGTTGAAAGCTAAGAGACGACAGGCGGGAATCACAATTTATACATGGACTTCTGTGAAATAAATTAGTCACATGCCAATTCGAGGCAATGGCTTCCCAAACTGGGCAAATAAATGACGACGTCGTAGCCTTCCTTCGTTCCAAAACATTAGACGTACGGAAAACCGCTTTTTAAAGGCATGGAGGTGGACTATATGCGCCTGGAAACGATGTTTTCAACTGGGAACAGGGCAGTGACACCAGTATCTCAGACGAAAATGGGAAATGTGGAACCACCGCGGGTAGCGAATGGTGATATTTACCATTCAGCGTACGTTTATTACTCAACTTTCCATAGTTAGCAGGATAGGTAACTGATGCAAATGTATTTATCAATGGTTCAAACAACCCAACAAATGTATGCGTTACCTATCTGACTGTCGCATCTTTCCGGGCCACCATCCTAGCCTAACGATATCGCAAGAGTCCTTCATCGCATTCCCTATACCGAGATTCTTTAATAGGACGGTCCGCCATATCTTCGTCGTATTCGCTGGAGACTTATCCCAAGCACGGTGCCGTCAACAGCTGTCCCGACCCTGCTTGCAGTCTAACCTCACAGAACAACGGACATTGCTGCAAAGGTAAAGACATCGGATACTAGTTCAGTTCAAGTTTGCTTCTGAGTTTTGCTGTGTGGCGTTTGGTGGGACCTGTCCTTGTATGGTGTCGCTGGTGAAGACGGCGAAAGCTTCTGAAAATAGTCGTATAGGCCCGATCATGGATCAAGCATCAAACCCGTTATTTATCCATACTTATGTTAAATCAAGACGCTTCTCCCGCGAACCGAGCTACATCTGATGGATGAGCTCGTAATTTCTTCGAATACTCGTCTCGTACCTTACCCTCCTACTCGATAATCAGACCAGGACATACCATACCAGATTCAAAGCCGTTCTTGATGGTGGGATGAACGGGAATGTCCGATAGTCCACAGGGTGTGCCAAGAACCATGAGAAAGGGCGGTAATTTCTAAAAGGGCGGCGATCTCCACGGTCTGTTGGCGTTCATGATCTACTTTGTATAATGATGGGACCCGCGATGTGCCTTGAGCCTAGACTCCGTTCCAAGTTTGCCGATCAGAAAACATGCAATTCATAAGCTCACATTCATTTTTACTGAATGCGAGCATTTATTCTCACCTGGCCGCGTATGAAGGATCAAATATGTCAAAGGTGCTGACGTCCGTCATTCGTTCACTATTAAAGAGGTGGGTAGCATGCAACTCTTTCGACGAACATGAGATTGACGACTTAATATTTTCTTGCACTATTACGCGGCGTTCACCCTGGAGCTTTATACTCAGGCTTATTGCGTTTTCGGCTCATCAATTCATCAAGTTCAATGTAATGGCGATCGATACTTCATGGGGAAATGTCGTCGCCATGGATTGAGTCATTTCGATGCCTCTGTGGGGTGGCGCATCATGGTACTAATTGTCCCTCAGTAGAATTCCATTCGAGAGAATACTCCAGAACGACTGTAAGCGTCAGGCTCGTTCTCAGCGGAGAGATCGGAGAAATGGTAAGCATGAAACAAGGCAGGGGCGTCATGTGGGCACTAGAAATTTGAATTCATAACGCAAAACACGGTCCATATCTACAGGGCGAGACACCCCTTCAACGAAGTCTTTTGGGTATCGTCGTCCCTACAATGTTACGAGAGCGTAAGTTATACTTGACTGGCATTGTAAAAGGTCACTAATCGACGTATTCCCTTATTGGTAGATAGTTCTACCTGAATAATGAATAATAGGTGAGTCTATGAAAATACTCTTCACAGCTCAAACGATATTTTTACTAGAACCTGTGGCTAGAATAGTTGTCAGATAAACGTTGTAAAGGACCAGGTGCTTGTGTCAATGCTTAGGTTGGCCATAGTCATTGGAGCCAGTAAGGAGCGTCTGAGTTGAACGTCTGCGTTGCCGTTATATTTTACCCCGTGTGGCAGCATCCTTTATTTGTGGGAAGTTCGGAGTTCATGAGCGACTGACAGATACGGGTGTCATCTGAGACAAGACCCCTTCCAATATGGGGTTGTATTAAAATATTGTGACGGTGGGCCGGCCCATCACGGATAGGCCACGTACAAGAATGTATATGACAGGGCAGATGCCGCGGAGTGGGACGGCAGTTTGACTGAACTTTTCTTGCTTTTGGTGTAGTGACGCCAGGCTCCAGGGTCTATTTCGCGTTCCGGCTAGGTAATACGTGAGAGGGTTCGCCTCAACTGTCTTGCAACCTGGTGTAAATAGGATTGCATAGTGAATACAAAATTCATAGGACCAATCAAACAGTCTCTACGATGACAATTAATTATTGCCTCTTGTGATCTCACCAATATGCCAATTCGTCCAACTGTGGGGCGGGATTGCCGGCGGAGGATAAGGTATCTTTGTCGTTGCTGATTAATTACGTGTGTACCGTGGTCCCGTATTCTGTGAAATCGCTGGTCAAGAAACCAGCCCTGTCAGCATCGGCTGCTATTAGGAGCGCGGGCTGCAAGGAAATCCCCCCCCCCATAGTCAAAACCAGCTTGTCAAACCGTATTGTCACATTCTTCTAGGTTTCCAAAACTTTGTTCAGTCAGATCTTGTTCACTTGATCTCCTCCATTCACGACGTACGGAGGTACAAGTTTCTGATTGCTTACATGTAGAAAGACAAAGCTACGGGTTCTACTTGCCTTTTTGGGGTAACTAACGGAGAAGTCGCGGGATGCAGCAGTGGAGTGATCTGCATAGTTTAGGAGTACTAATGGTATGATTTGCAGTGGGGATAGCGAAGAATCAATTCTTGCCTTGGGGAAGAACAGCAGGTTTGAACGCATTCTATCACATCGGGTAGGAGAGCTAAAATTAGGAAAGGGTGAAACGGCAGTCTTGACAAGGCGGGGGTGGCCAGAAGCGGCGACAGGACTGAGAAAACGGAGAAAGGGAATGGACATGCCAGTGGGAGAGATGACGGAAGGAGACGCGGGGATCTGGCGGCGGGGATCAAGGTTTGAATTACATAAGAGCAAAAGCATGCATATGGTGCGAGGAGGTAGCAATCCCTCGATACATTCTCGCGATAATCTCCGCTACCTATACTCAGAGGGCAATCACCGGGAGGGTGACGTACCGACCCGAACAGGAAAGGCACCTCTTCTGCACGAGCGTGATAAAAGTAAAGTCAATTCACGATCGCATGGCCCAGTTGCTGCAGGCGGATGTCCTTCTCCCCAGCCCACCATGCTCTCCCTTCTCACTGTCCCCAATGAGATCCTCGCCCACATCGCTTTCTATCTCGCCACTCTCTCCCTCCATGCTCTTCCTGACGCTCTTCTCCCTCTCCGTTACTCCTGCAAGTACCTGCACTTCCGACTCTCTCCAACCGTCAATCTCCCGCTATATGCGCGCATATGTCGATTCAAATTCGACAATTCCGCAGTCCGTCGCAAGGCTTTCGTACCCGCAGCTGGAAACCTTGTTGACCACCTCGACCACTGCTGCAAGCTGATGGCCGCAATTCGAAACCGCAACTTTGAAGATGACGATCCATCGTCTGTTCTTTTCTCTACATATATACTAATGTTAGAGAACGACGGGAAGAATCGTGCCCAACTGGAATGGGCCGGGGTGGATGCCTACGTAGATGCCTACGTCCGCACACGCATATACGACCCCGTCGAGCGGATGGCAAACGATGGCTGGCCACGAGATAACGCAGCCAACGCATGTGCCCTCTGGCTCCTGTGGATGCTTACCACTCCCGGTGCGTTTTGATACTATCGAAAACCCCGCATTCTCCTCATGTTCGCTGAAATTAGATAAACTACAAGCGGAGTCCCTTGCTGAGCGGGACCAAATAGCGCAATGTGTACTACCGTACGTTTCTCTCCCTTTCCGCGTAAGTTTATTTCTGTTCATCCAATGTTCAATCCTCATTCGTTGTCCTAGTATGCTTCCACACATGCTCCCCCCATACATTACAATCTCCCACCTCCATGTCCTACAAGCAGTGCTGACGACAAAAACTTTTTCTCAATATCAACTGCCCATGGTCTATTCCCTATCTACTTCTCCCCCGATCGCGCCTGGTCTCACGTTTACTATGGTTCCCGCCCACTGTTTGCACCTCCCCTTGCAGCAGAGGCTGCAAAGCTGATATATCAGTCACGTCGGGATATGGCAATACTTCCAGTCCCAGCAGAACATCCTCGTACGCGAGCCGATGCTATAGCTGCGGGGGCTACGGGGGTCTTTCCAACGCAGGAAGACATTCAGGAAGTCAATGCCCACAAAAGCGCCGAACTCGTGAAGCGTATTATCTGGGATTGGGACCGAGGAGTGGGGGTTGTCCCAGGTGCGAACGACGGCATGGGATATCTTGATGCCAGCCGTTCTTGGGACTGTGACTGGTGGCGATTACGGTTTTGTTGGGACCTGTGGAGAAGTCAGCCCCGCTGGAGGCCGGGCAAGGTTTACATGCCCGGTACGCTATCCGGACTATGGCAGGGTAAGATGCTGGTGAGTTTATGGTTTTAGTTGTTATCTACTTACCGAACCTGACAATCACGTAGATTCCCTCGGAAGTACATATGATGGCGTTTCTTAATGCCCCAATTTATCCCTCGCCGATCTACTCGGAGGCAACGCTTTTGATGACAATCCGTCCGATATACATGCGTCTTACAGAGCACCACTGCCTTATCCGGCAGACACGAATGCCTGTCCCCCAACAAGAAAATGCTCAATTCCAGGACAACGGCGTGAAAAATGCATGGTTTCCTGGTCCTACCGGATCTATGACATTTAAATCGGCCATAGACCATCGCGAGGGTTGCCAGAATGTCACATTATACGCTACCACTGGTCAGATTGCAGAATATCGGACGTACAATCCTAAAAGTTCCGGCTCTGAATGGTCAGGTTACGAGCACGATCAGGATTCATGTCCAGGTTGTAAGGCTCGCGCCGAGCTTGTTGACTCCGCTGCTCAGGAAGAACTTAGTGAGGTAATGGAAGAGGAGAAGCAACGGCGGAGAGAAGCGGAGAAGGCCTTTACCAGTGTTGGATTAGGCCAACAAATGGCCATTCCTTTCAATCTTGGAGACCAGGAGATGAACGTTGACGGGTGGGAGGATGACGACGAATATAGCGGCTGGGACGTTATGGAAGCGGGAGAAGAGGATGAAGATTTATACAGCGATTCAATGCCACCAGTTCGAAGATCACACGACTGGGTGAGGAATGTTGTGGAGTGCGATGGTGTGAGGGACATTATTGTTACTGGTTCTGTGAGTATCGTACCGTTCTGTGTCTATATTTATGCTTATCCTTCACAGACCGATGAAACCCATGGCCAAGCATGGCACCACTACACATATTACGGCCGTATTCGCCCATGGGACGGGCTGATTGGAATTCTTAGTGTTCCCCGAACGTCTGTGGATGGAACCAAAATGATATACGGATATATCTCTGGTGGAAAGAACTTTTCAGGAAACTGGAGGTGGTCGATGGCGGATCCAGCAATGCCAGCCTGGGAGTGTGCAGTTGTCATGAGCAAGCGTGAGGAATGATTTTAAGAGTTATCTTATTCCATCTGCTGGTCAGATAATCATCAATAAAAGGATGGAGGATGGTGCAGACACAATATGAACTTGAGATACCCATTCACTACCATACCGCCAGATACTATTTGTCTCTTGTGCATCCATCACTGTATGTTATACTCTACGAGTTGCTGTTTACTACGAATTATGATACTGATCCAACGACTATAGAAGTGTCGTATTTTGATGCAGATAGTGTGATTCAGCTTGGTTACATTTTAGCKGGACATGACATTTGATATTACCTTGCCTAATACACGCTGAAAACTCATTTATCTTCACGGAACATCAGGCCAATAGAAATATCATGAAACCATGCCCTAGTACCGGCCCGACGAGCCGTATGTCAGTGGGTTTTCATTCCCGTCACTCATTTCCGCGTATTCTTATGAATCGAAGGCGTCGACCCCTAAACGGCGAACGGGACGGGCGAAGCATAGAAACACGACAGATTCGCATTCATATCCCAGCCGTGTGCGGTAAGACCACCCTTCTTAGCATTAGAGCCGTTACCAATATGACGAAATATCACAGGTCGATACTGTTCGGGAATCCACCAACACAGGTCGCTTAGCCTATCGTTAATGACTTGGGCGTACAAGAGTCATCTTGGGACGGGTAAAAGGAGGGATGGGGATGCCTTGTACACCCCGCAGCGAGAAACACTCGTTTGGGTCGATCGCAGCACCAGTCGTTCCTTCCATAGTCGGAGACTTGATTCGGGAAACTGGTCAGGGCTTGCGTGCAAGACCAATCTAGGCCTTTCGAAGTTCAAAGGCAGTGCATTGAAAGCACGTCACCACAAGGAGCATCAGAAGCTTTGAGAATACAAACAACTAAACCTTGCCTGTCATATTGAATTGGTGCAGCTGTTCCGTCGGGCCGTAATGCATTCACAAGCAGCCCTCATATCCGCTCACACTTTGATATTCAGATCGCTGTCCTCGTTGGAGTGAGAATGGGATTTGATTTCATAAAAGATGCTATAAGATTCATATTTCGTTCTGCAGAGCTGTGTTGTGCTATGAGAAAACAGAAGCCAGATAATCTCCGAGATTTGATGGCAGGTAGATGTCTAGATGCCGAACGTAACTCTCCACCAGGGGCCGCGTTGCGATTGATATGCTAGTGACACTAGTTACTGCACTTGCATTGCCGACAGCGTCGATGGCGCGCCAGCCCGCCTTCTAGGTCCATTGCGGACAATGATGACGCCTCAGTGTCTAAGGGCTCGGAAACCGGAAATAGTAGAGATAGACAGACGCCGTGTATGGGTCTGAGTTTCGCGAAAGCAATTTAATGTTTGTATACCGCATACAGATACAGTTCGACGGTTACGACGGGTTGTACGGGGAATCTGTTCTGGAAATGGCGTCAGGCCCTCCTAGGCGCTGTTCCTCCACTGGGACAGATCAAGGCAATCTTTCCCGTCTAAGCCCACCATAGCATCATGGTCAAGCGTTCATACACACGCCTGCCACGAGGTGCGAAGGGCCAAAAATTCTTGATTACGCAGTTAGGTGGGCGGAGATCGATCTATTTCTAGATGGTTTCCAACCGGGGGTCAGGATATGGTGTTATAAGACTATTGTATTGTTGGACAGAGGGGGCACACTTTCAGCGGAGTACCCAACCTCAGGGACGTTATGAGTAAATGGGGAACTCGGAATGAATTCGTAGTTACGAGCAAACGTTCGGCAACCAGTTATGGATGAAGATTTAGCCAACCGAAAGGAGTCCAAATTTCTATTGCCATCTCTGCTCATGTCGGGAGCACTGACAGCACGAGAATTTCTGCCGCTCCTGCCGACTAGCAAAGGACGTTTAGCGCCTGCGCAGATCAGGATCAGTTTCAAAGAGAATGGAACAATACAAATTTCCAATACCGCTTCTAGATATTCATAGTATTGATCCTGAAACGGCCTGTGTACCGGAAAGTCAATTACAAGGCGGCAAGGACCAAGGAGAGCCGGAGCTTCGTTTCGAGTTCTAACGAGCGCAGATCGGATCCCAAAATTGGATTAGTTAGCCTAAAAGTTGTTGGTAAATGTGCTATACAAACGACATAAATCACCAATTAATCAATCGGGGTACAGTTTGAAGAGCTAAATTTTCTTTCGCCTCATGAGACGCCGCACATACTGGCGGTGACACGTTCGAATCAACAATTTACCCAATCAGTATTTTCCATGAAAGTGAACTAATCCCTCGAGGTCTTCTAGGCTGGGTACACAACGAGGACCCGCTGTTGAATGCACGTGGCGGTGAATGAAGCAAACTATCGCTGTCTTCTGTTGCAAGACGGTACAACTATCGACCCCCAATGTACGGTCAGATGGATGGATGGAATTCCAATTCAACCGTCAATATCCATCAGTGAGAGATGTGTTTGCAGATGGTGTAAGGTACGTACTTATAAATGATAAAAAAACGAATTTCTTCCATGACGCCGTTAAGCATGGAGGCGGGAGCTGTCCCGTCACTATGGCATACGAGACGTCGTGCACAATCCACTTCAGTGGCGGTAAGAAATCGTTGTTTCATTTAGCGGTACATTTCTTAGCTCTGGTTGGGTGAATCTGACAAAGTGTGATCTGACCATCAAACCCGAATTTGTGGTGGGGACACAACAAACAAACGGGACTAGGACGCCGTTGGCAGTATCCGTTTTACTAACGTCGCGCTCAAAGTTTGGCGCGGGATTGGTAAGGAGTCGATAAGAAACTAGGGAATGGTCTCAAAATGTGGAACGTTTTACCATCTCCAAGGCGTAGTTCCGTTGTTTCGCTCAGCAGTCCATCCTCCCGCTGAATTGGATTCAGAACTGTACTGTGGTGTTGACGTACTTACGTCCATACCTCCTTCTCGTCTACACTCCCATCTTATCCTCCTCACACCTCGCTTCTCCGCCTGTCCATGGATCCGCCTTCACTCGTCAGCGAACCAGGTGCGCCGGATAGAAGATCAGGAGGATCCCTCGGACATCGGATCTGTGCATCGATTATCAATGGCTGCCGCACCGTCTACAAGCATGCAAAGTATCACACAGGCGTAGGACTTATTTGTGCTGTGGCATATTTTGACCCGTGAGTAACGTATCTGTTCCTTCTCAAGCACTGTTCTAAGTTCTCATAGTGGGAATTGGGGCGTCGACCTCCAAGCAGGCTCTCAGTTCGGATACCATCTTCTCTTCGTCGTCCTACTCTCAGGAATTATCGCGGTGTATTTGCAGGTAATCCTCCATAACTCTTTGTCGTCGATGGTTGGCTCTAATGTGTTCAGATCCTTGCGAGTAGGCTGGGTTGCGTCACTGGCTTAGGTAGGTTTTTTGCGCATACTGAACCAAAACAATGGATACCTCCCAGGCATGCATACCAGTGGGAAGGAACTTCGTGGGTAGATTGGCCCATCGGCCCAAGATCTGATAAAGATTATCTTTTTGTGCACCTCCTTCCTATCGTTGTTCGCACTGCTAACGATATCGATAGGCTTAGCGTCACATTGTCGGCTACTCTTTCATGATAGACCAAGATATACTAAATTATTTCGGTGGGGATGTCTATACCCACTATACTTGCTTTCAGAGGTAGCGATCATTGCCACGGATCTTGCCGAAATGCTGGGATCTGCAATTGCTTTGGTGCTACTCTTCCCAAAACTAAAATTATGGGTTGGTGTGCTCATTACCGCCGTCGATGTCGTACTCCTCCTCGCAATGCGAGACCCTCTTCGTAATACCCCTGTGCGGATGTTTGAGATCTTGATTACTGTATTGGTGAGTTTACGGATTTTACAAGAGCTCCACAGACCGATGCTCAAGGTCCACGACGAAGGTTCTTGCGGTTCTGATTTGCATGATCATTGTCATATCTGGAGTGGATATTAATTGGTCCACCGCATTCCTGGGATTCGTTCCATCGAAATTTGTTGTTCAGTCTAACGCACTCTATACGTGTCAGTGTTTCTGGTAGGATGATTAGATTTCGGTTCTACTGATTTCATTCTGCAGCGGTTGGTATTATAGGTGCAACCGTCATGCCACACAGCTTGTTTCTAGGGTCCGCATTAGCGGCACAGGATCGAATCGCATACCGCTGCGCAGAGGAAAAGGAACGGCAGATTGAAGCTCGTGCCTCGACCGTTGTTTCTCAAGGGTGGTTGCATGGCCTTAGGACACTGCTTTTACGTTCGGTTAAGCGTTTCAAGATGGCATTTCAAAGTGCCGTACGCGTTCCTGACGCTAGTGCCCACGCCACAACAGCGAAGCGGCATTCTGAACACGAAAACAACCCATTGGGGTTCGTCCTGGCGCATATATATCACGGGATAGCAAATATGGTAATCAGTCTTGTCGGAATTGCAGTTGTGATCAATTCTCTGTACGTACAACTGTGCTCCACATGCCATTATTTGCGCGCCCGCCGAAGTCACTTGGCTGACCCACTTTCCTAGTATTCTCATCCTTTCGAGTGCGGTATTCTATTATGGATCCGAAGCGGCACGCCAGTCAGGCGGCCCCGCAAGCCTTTTTGACGCATATAACCTGATGCATGGTTTTGTTGGTAAAGGTGTGTCGTAATTTATTCTTGCGAACGACCTTTTTACATGTATATGCCACCCGGTTAGGGGCAGCCATCCTGTTTGCGATTGCACTTCTCGCATCAGGACAGGTATGTAGCACCCTGATACATGATGCGTCCAGCTGACGTGCCGTTACACGACAGAGCTCCTCGTTGATAGCTACTATCGCAGGCCAAGCGGTAGCCGAGGGATTTCTCCAATGGCGTGTTTCGGTCAGTCATTTCGCCTAATGGGTGATAAGGAGTGTGTAACCTGCGGAGTTTGATAGCCCGTTCTTCGGCGCCTTTTGACGAGACTCATCGCTATTATTCCTTCAATGGTTGTCGCAGTCGCAGTTGGTCAACAAGGAATCAATGCCCTACTTGTTACATCACAAGTCATACTGTCCATGGCACTACCATTTATCATACTACCATTGATATGGCTCACGTCCTGTAAAAGTATAATGTCCGTGCGCAAACCTAGACAGAGTCCGAGGTCTATTACGAACGCGTGCAACATAGAACCAAGCCTAGTGGACGCCACAGGCCCGGATTTGGAGAATACCGGTGACGAATGGGTCGACTTCAGTAATAGTAAACTTACATCCGCAGTTGGCTTGATCATATGGTTAGTCATTGTTGCGGCTAATGTATTTGTACTAGTAAGTTTAGGAACTGGGGGTGGTTCATAGAAAGTCGGTAGAAAGTTTTAACACTAGACGAAAATAAGCCTTCCACAGAGAGGGTCTTCACAATCGGTTTGCTCGGACAATGTGCGGGTCTGCATAACGGCACGCCAGGCCATTGAGTTTGTGAGGACATTGTACAGATAAGGTATAAACAGCAGATATGTCAAAATTTGACGTGTGACAACATCTATGGGAATTTCTTCAGAGGCGTGATAACGACTCCGGGCTAGATAGGACAGGGATCAACGGTCAAGAGACAAATGATGGATGCCTGAAATGCAACGTACTTTAATGACAACTCTAGGTAACGTTGCTCTCTGGAACCCAACACGCGTGTTCCATTCGGTACCCAGTGGGTTCTCCATACTGCGTTCAAACTGTGCCTTGCTTGTGTACGGGAAAGGCAAGTCTTTGACCATGTACTTGGCCGCTTTTTTGTCGCGGCGTTCAGAGATAATGACATGCTTCTTTCCGTAATCAGCACGCGTGGTTGGGTCGATTCCTGGCGTCTTCTTGATCCGAGATGGCTTAGGAGGGGCTTTTCGAAGGCCGAGGCCACCCCACGTACCCTTAATAGGGACTGAATTAGACAAGGGATACGCTGGAAATGAACGGTAGGTTTACCCAGCCTGGTACCGTCGTATCGACCTCCTTTGGTGCATCAGCGGCTATGTCCCGGTTTTTTGTTTCTTCAAATTGCTATTTGCAGTCAGCGGAGTTAGACTATTTTGTACTAGCACAATACAACGGACCTGCACGACGTTGTCGCCTGCAAACGCGAGTGCGACTAAATCTCGCTGTTGGAATGCCTTGGTACCCCTATTCTTCGCCTCGAGTGCCCGTTCTTGGGCTTCTATCTCACTATTGTTGTCGGAATCGGTGCCGTCATCTTCGGCAGTTACAACCTTAGGCTTTGCTTTGTTCCCCGTTTTGTTCGGCTCCACAATCTTAATTCGTTTGCCATCAACTGGGGTGGACGCTAATGATGAAGTATCTGCGCGCGGGACCGGACTGGAGCTTGGAAGAGCTAGCATCTTCTCGGTCACAATCTCTAGCGTAGCATCGTCCTTCGCCTTCTCCTTTTCTTCCCCCCGTTTCCTCGCAAGCTTGTGCAGCTTGTTTTTGGACTTCTCAGCTGCTTTACTGTCCTTGCTGATAACGACCTCGTTTTTACGTAAGGTCTTTGACGTCGCTTCAATAGCCTCTGGTCGTGTGAGCCATGGGTTGGATTCCTCCGTAGGATGTTTCGGTTGGGAAGGGGGGGATACGACAGGAGCGCTAGTAGTGAGTGGGATCTGAACGGTTTTATTATTGATGGGAGTGGGTGGTGAGCCGACAAGGTCCATAGACTTGAGGGTCATACTAGATGTGTCCGATGTTAATGAATTCATTGGCCGTAGCGTTGCTGCTTGCCCACCGGGGCGAAATATGACTCGGCCTCCGACGCGTTCCGAGATGACACCACTGGAAGGGTCTTCCTGGACGCCGTTGGCATCTTCCTCATTATCCTCGTCCACTTCCGCGCCGTCGTTCTCTCCCAATTCCTTGAGGAAATCATCAGCCATCCTGTCAGCTTTAGCTTTCTCTCGGGCCATAGCCTGTTTCATGAATTTCATGTTGAACACGCTTTTCGTTACTCCATTCATGGAGTTTTCAAGCTGTTCGTCTCGTTCGTTGACTCCCCGAAGCTCATCGAAAGCGGACTGTTTTATGTTCTCGAAACTGCCTTCATCGTCATCGTCATCGTCATCGCCCTCCTCTTCGCTCGCGTCACTCTCCACGCCTTGAATTCTCCGTCTGAGTTTTTCTCCCCTAGCAAGCATCTCCTCCATTTCTCGTCTCCCATCGTCTCCTATGTGGTCTCCCCTCGCCTTCATCTGTCGTGACCATTTGCCTGTATGCTTATGGCGCGATGTAGCCCTCTCCATAGCTCGTTCTCGTTCCCTTTTCATTCTTTCCTCACCTTCCTCATCCCCTTCGTCTTGCCTAGATAACTTGGATATTTTTTCTTTGTCCACCCTCTTTAGCCTTCTATATGTCTTACTCTTGATCTTGTTGATCCGTCGAGCTTTAAGCTCAGACCGGAACATGAGCTCCCGCATTCTCCGAAGTTCAGCCCGTCGATGGGCCACTTCTTCCAGTGTCACGTTGTTAGCGAGGAGCATCTGGTCTTCTGCTTGAGCAAGCTCTGCTTCATCACGCATATTGGCAGCTCTGAGAAGGGCATCGACGGATGATTCAAGTTCATTGCTAGGCTGTAGGATAGAAGCATTTAATTAGTCGAATTGCATGGATTTATTCGTAAAATTGTTTACTTTAAACTTTGCAGCCAACTCGAGGGTTGACGTCCGGCCCATGCTTGAGTCGTCCTGGAGGGGGAAGCTGAGATGATCTGCTTCTCTTATCCGCCTCATAGTATCCCTCCATTTGTCAACCTCTTCCTTCGTTTTTTCGTAGGCTGCTTCACGGTCAAGACGTTCTTGGCTACGCTGGGGTAATGGAGCAGAAAGGGTTTTCCCGTATTTAGAGGACGACGAAGAGAGGGCCTTGGTTGATCTTTTAAGGGCCTGGAGGGCAGATGATTGGGATGCAAGAGGTGCAAGGAGATCCTCAAGCTGCAGTTTAGAACCTGTAGGTGGAGATGGGATCAGTTGACGCTAGATCATTACACGGAATGGAGGTGTACCGGATGACTGAGCACGAAACTCATTCTCAGCGCCTGCTTCCGTACGCTCTTTGATAGTTTGACGTTTCTTGCGTTGTGGGCCTTGAGACGATGAGCCCTCTGCATCTGGATGGTCTTTTCGTTTCTTGTCAGAGGTTTCGAGAGTCGAGATGAAATTTTCGAGTTCGTCGAGTGCCTCAGGTGCTGCTTCATCGTCTGAAGGAGCGAAATCCGACTTTTCCTCCTCTCCTGCTTTGGCAGATGAAGGCTTTGGAGCTCCATTTTCTTCGTCACTCCTATCGAGCTTGACTTTGCCATCCAGTACGTCCAGAAGATTGTAAAATTCGTCTTCATCGCCTTCTATTTCTTCATCCTCTTCTTCATCCTCTTCGTCCTTCTGATCCCCGCCTTCTCCCCGTTCATTTAAGTCCACATCCGCGAAACGGACTTTCTGTTTTTTCTTCTTATTGACCTCCTCTCTTTTTTTACCCTTCTGTAGAACAAATACCTTAGCATACGGATGAATCGATTAGGACAAAAGGCGTACTTTGGTAGAAAAAAATCCAGCAAACCTTTCCTCGTCACTTTCCTCAAACGCAGCATCACTATCAATTTCCTCATCGTCATCGCTGGGGATAACTTCATTGTCTTCTGTTTCGCCGATAAGGCGTGCTCGTAACACTTCCATATCGACATCGACTCCAATTTCGCCATCTGGACCAGTACCATATTCCCGCTTCTCGTCTCTGTCCAGCTCTAGACGGACATTCGACCGCCTGCTCTTCCCAAGCTCGTATTCGTACACATCGTCGATGGAGCCATGGCTCTTTGCTTTACGTGATTGATGTTTGGCGTGCCCTAGTGAGTTGGCCTTTCTTGATGGTTTTAGCTGAGGAAGAGAGTTTTTTGTTGGTGCTCTGCCTGTCCTTGCATGTGTGCGAGCCATGACACCACAGGTCAAGGGGGACCTGGCTCACTAAAAATTGCCCAGGGTCAGCAATAATCAGTCACCTCCCCCTCCGTGGGCAAAACATACTATATGAGAAGACTATTTTATTATTATTTGACATAGATGCTACTTATGTACTGTTGAGCAGCAAACAGATGTGCACTACAACAGCAATCCAGTGCTCATGGCTGCAGGGATGCACATGAAGCAGTGATCCCACACTCAGTGGTAACTTTGTCCTGCTAAGGAGAGTAGACATTTACTGTAGTTCAACAGTAGAAGTGGAACTAAAGTTTATTAGTGAAAAGTGAAAAGTACACTACTTATATACATTATTGTTGTATATTCATATTTACTAATTAATCTATGTATATAAAGTAAATTAAAACTCCCACTGTGGGAGTGTGTCCTTTTTGCTATTGGATAATAGTGGAGCATGTTAAGGCTTAGACTAACACCAGTCAAGAAGCCATAGATGGACTAAGACTGAAATGAAGTCTGTCAAATAGTTTATAAATGAGCAATGACTAAGTCTGACAAGAAGCTTATGACCAGCTACAGTGACTCAAA